>JAWQFJ010000506.1:170000-177056 GCA_034096865.1 Theodoxus fluviatilis
TTTCAGTCATGCAGGTACGGTGAGGTACAAGCTCTTGCGCTATTGAGAGCCGACAAACTGTATATCATGCTCACACAATACAGTCGTGACCATCAACAGCACACTTCCTATCAACCATCTGGTCAGTGTGCTTTTCACACGATAACCCCATACACTAGCAACGTTGGAAAAATAAAAAGATCAGGTCTTTTTAATTTTATAATACTTATAGATGACAGCGCGACAAGACTTTATTCTCCTCTTATTTCAATAAAAGAAGAAGATGACAGTCTTGGAATAAATGAATTATTCTGCTTAATTATATGGAATACAGCGTGACGACATTGCACGCAATCAAATTCACACAATTGTATATATACAACACAAGCAACCTAACAAATATGCACACAAAATGCACGCTAGCGTGCTTATGCGCGCGTCTTTACACAAATCACACACTCGAGCGCTCACACACTCGTGCATGCACGCACACACACAGGCACGCACGCACGAATGCACACGCGCGCGCACACATACACACACAAACACACACACGCACGCATGCACGCACGCGCGCACACACACACATACACGTACGCACGCACGCACACACACACGTGCGCACGCACGCACGCATGCACACACATGCGCGCGCGCGTACACAGACACACACAAACTCACACACACGCATGCACACAGACACAGACACACACACACACACACACACACACACACACACACACACACACATGGCATGGTGACTCGCGGCTTTCTAACGATAATGTCAGCTGCACTGAAGGGGTGACCACGACTCGAACTGAGGCACGTAGATCGTGTGGCGACGATGGCAAGAAAATTTTGCTCTTTGAAACGTTCGACTCCCTCTGTAAATCCTGTTCAAAGTCCTCATGCGGGCATGCATTCAAGGGCGCTTTGTGGCAGTCATTGTAGGATTTTACAGGTCATCTAGCTCATCTTTTCCCGATGATTAGCTCAGAAAAGACTTTTTTTTCCATTGTGCTATATTCCAGTCATGCGAGTTCAGGGCCCTCCCAAAGAAGCTAGTGTTTCCTGAGGAGGCTCTCTCTCTCTCTCTCTCTCTCTCTCTCTCTCTCTCTCTCTCTCTCTCTCTCTCTGTAATGGGGAAATAGGTTTTCGGAAGTGTCTCATCTGAGAGAGGCTTGGTTTTTGCTGGTGCGTTGGGGTGAGATTGGTAATCCTGCGACTGTGTATAGATGGAAGTGGAGAGAGAGAGAGAGAGAGAGAGAGAGAGAGAGAGAGAGAGAGAGAGAGAGAGAGAGAGAGAGAGCGAGAGAGAGAGAAAGCAGGCAGAGTTGGAAAGTTGGTGCGAGAGTTTTACACGGGTCGATAGTTTTTACTTGTCAATGGCTGATCTATATGCTTTTATGCTTTATATAAGAAGGCTAACCGACATTTTACTTGTGCTTTTTTCCCCATTGCGAGTTGGGTAGGTGAAGAGTAGGTGTAATTTTATAAGATTGGGTTATTAAGGATGTTGTGTTTGAACCATATACCAATGTAACTTTCTATTATTTTTATTTTCTACCCCTGTTACGGGCATGTTTTTTTGTTGAAATATAAAGACATATAAGTAACTCAGGACCTGTTTTATTTCGTTTTTGTGGATCCCCATAACACTCTCTCTCTCTCTCTCTCTCTCTCTCTCTCTCTCTCACACACACACACACACACACACACACACACACACACACACACAAATGACACGATCCTTGCAGTGTTCGTCACTCCAGTCGAAACAGCAAGTCAAAGCAGGCCATGAACCTTGTCACTCTTGACTTCTGACCTCTAACGTCCTTTGATGCCAGGGAATGACGAGAGAGAATATTGCATGCCGGGACTGTGCCAGGGCATGGTGACACCTAGATGACAAATGGCTACCGCTAGGTGGCGTGTGGGAGGCTGGCTTGGTGTCAGGAAATGAAGAGAAGACGTGTTTATTCAACCCAGAACAGTCACCCCCTCTACTTCATCTACACCCCCACCCCTACCCCCCACCCAGGCAGAGACGTCCAGTCTGGGTGGAGCGGGATGATGCGAGAAAGGAAAGGCGAGAGGGAGGGAAAGAACGACGGGGTCCAGTCAGTGCATGCAATTGTTAAACGCACTGGCAGCACCCTCGCCACACTAGTGGCAGCCCGTGCAAGGCGAGGTGACATTCATGCGGACTGCAGACAGATGGGTAGGAACACGATACTCGGAGCTCTCACCTGCTCCACTTACCTTTTCCACGCCCATGGTTCGTCCCTGACCAAAGCCTGGCCGTCCGATTATCTCTGTGTGTGTGTGTGTTCGTGTGTGTGTGTATGTGTGTGTTCGTGTGTGTGTGTGTATGTGTGTGTATGTGTGTATGTGTGTGTATGAGTGTGTATGTGTGTGTGTGTGTATGTGTGATTATGTGTGTGTGTGTGTGTAAATGTGTGTATATACGTGCGTGTGTGTGTGTGAATGTGTGTATGTGTGTGTGTGTGTGTGTGTGTGTGTGTGTGTGTAATCATGAATGTGCGTATGTGTGCGTGCGTGCGTGCGTACGTGTGTGTGTGTGTGTGCGTGCATGTATGTGTGTGACTACATGTACATGTCGCGTTTGTATTCCAACCGGCTATTGATTCAATGGTTAGTGTTTAATTTCTTTTCTGAACTTTGGTAAGATTACATTGTACAAACATTTGATGAATAAACTCTCTCTCTCTATCTCTCTCTCTATCTATCTCTCTCTCTCTATCTCTCTCTCTCTATCTCTATCTCTCTCTCTCTCTCTCTGAGAGCGTGTCTTTGTTTGCACAGATCAAGTGAACTATATTTCATAAAATTTCATTTTCCTTACATTTCTCATTTCCAACACTTTCTGTCTTCCAAAAATGAATAAGCATTCTGATTGGGTGGGAACTACTGCGCATGTAGTCTCACTCAAACATCGTACCTCTTCGGTCCTCATCACCAGGGTGGGGAACAGTAATTTAAAGGCTCATGTCTTTTCTCGGATCAGTTTTCGTAGGCGTTGCCAGATGGTGTCATTTTCGAGGTCTGCGTGAGGATGCAATCATTGAGAAGTTAGGGGGATGTGAGAATGAGAGTCTTAAAGTAACGCGCAGTACCAAAGCCATAGATTACCTCACGAAAAAAATCCGTCTCCTGCGAATAAATGTCACTTTTTTAAAATGGGTATCGCTTTACGTGCAACCATGTCTGAATTAGGAACTGCATCCTAGATGCCTAATTAGTCCGCCTCGCTCCACCAAGGTCCGCCAACAAACACCCCCCCCCCCCCCCCCTGCCCCCTCCCCCCCTCCTCTTTTTAAAGTTACTTGTTCTATCTATCCAAAATAGATAGTGTCTCTCCATTTTATCAGACCAAGCTAATTTCGTTAAGGGAACTTGGATAAGTACCCTTGGTTAAAGTTGAAAAACGAAGATGAAAATAAACATGGGTAGTAAAAGTTCTTGACGAACTTCTAATGTGAGATCAGTTTCGACAAAACCGAGGTTAAGTCGATTTTATCAGATATTTAAAAACATACACAGTTAATAGGTAATTGAGTTTCCTTTGAACTAATACAAAACGGGTTACTGTATCTTTAAAAAAAAAGAAGAGACAAAGTTATGACCAACCAAAGAGCATAGATCCGGAAAAACACTTTTGATAAAATGACAATAGAGTTTGAGCTTATCTAATACATTCTTTTCCTTAGCGACCACAATCAAAAAGTTCTGAAACTTTGCTTACTGCTACTTTCGCAAAGCCTACATGTGAGAAAGACATAATTAGCCAATTCAAAAGACTTAACTCGTTTATTTCTTCAGTTCTGCTCGGCGAATGGGAAATATTCACACTGTAAAAATAGGTCAACTATATATAACGTAAAGCAATGCTGGCAATTGACACAGTGACCACAAAAATATTTGAAATCTATTTCCAAGCAGAATTTGTGAGAAGTGTTAACAATATGCTATACATCATTGTTTTACCTATCGGAAATTGCCAAAACCTCATTTCACCTTCAGTAGGGCCCAACCAGTATTTCTTAGTCATACAGCTAAAGTGCCTCAGCGACTGAACCCTGGTTTTGTCAGAGCGGGTCTCATGTGCTTTATTAATTCCCGGCCTTGAATGAATGAATAAATGAATGAAGGCAGGAAGGAAGTGTTACGGTCAATCAGATTTTGTAGGCTATGTAAGGTCATTGACCACGAAATAACTGGAACTAGTCTGAGTAAGAGCAAGTCAAGTCATGAGTTTCCTAGTTATTCGCCACGTTCCAAAACACGTAGGGAGACGTGGTGGGTCAAATCTTACTCCCCGACCCATTCAGGAATATACATGTACTTTCACAGAAAGTGTGAGTGAATTGCTTTCGCTGCCTTCCCATTAGCGTGGTTGGCAATTGATCCTATCCCCGCGAGAATGTCGACAACGTACAGAAGAACATAGAGAGAGAGAGAGAGAGAGAGAGAGAGAGAGAGAGAGAGAGAGAGAGAGAGAGAGAGAAAGAGAGAGAGACTCAGAGAGAGAGAGAGAGAGAAAGAGAGAGAGAGAAAGAGAGAAAGAGAGAAAGAGAGAGAGAGAGAAAGAGAGAGAGAGAGAGAGAAAGAGAGAGAGAGAGAGAGAAAGAGAGAGAGAGAGAGAGAGTCTGAAATGGTTGCTGTTGCTCTCGAAGTGCGTAGAAAAACGAAATTTCGGTGATAAAAGCCTTGATCAAGTAGAATATGTGGATGGAAAGAAAAGAGGAAGAGGGGAAACAGTACTGATTCTTACAGGGCTCGGTAAGTATTACAGTTCAGACTTTATTCCATTTCTATATTGTTTGAAACGTTCGCCATGTTGATGTTTTGGCGGGAACAAGCTGATCTTTGCACTCTGAGACAGGTTTGGACCGGCTGTTTCCAAAATTATTCGTGATGCAACAATGATTTGATTGGTTAAGGATTGTGGCGCATGTGCTGTGAGTAACTCTCCAGTCTAGGAGATAGAAGAATTTTTTATCAGTTGACTTTGATAATATCAACGTGAATGGACGTATTTCGAGTAACTCCGTGTAAGACGAGGAGTCTACACGTTAAAACGTTCTTCAATTCCTCCCCTGACCATCTGAAAGGTTGTATTAAGAAGAACAGTGTCCTCTACGAATGAAGGTCCAGCTTTGACGGATTATGACGCAGAGTTTCGTCATATGGAGTGCTTTCATCGTTTGACACTGAGCGCTTGCTGAGTGTTAAAACCTGTGTCAGTATGGGTACATATGTGTGTGGGTGATCCACAGGTGTCTATGGCCTTTCTAACCTCTCCTTTTGAGGTCTAGCCTTGAGAGAGAGTGTGTACTTGTGAATGCCCATTTCTGAGTGGACATTGTATTTGGGCAGAAGTTTTCATGATTGGAAAATTTGAGAATCGTCATCACTTATCTGCTTGAACTTGTTAGTAATCGGGGTCAACTTTGGTTTTGGATCAGTGAAATTAATCCTCTACCTTTTCAGTCAGAGAGTAGACTGATAGAATTGATTGACATTTTCATTCATATTGCCTTGAACTTGACTTTACTCATGATTAAGTCTGATTAAAGAAAATCTTCGATGAATAATGTGTCACGTCATGCGAGCATGAGACGAGAGTGGGTGAATTTATTATTCCCCCTCCCCTAGTGAAACCCCAAAACACGAAAACAGAAAGAATTTGAGAATTGTGTGAGTGAGTGTGGAGGGAGGTGATAGTAAGTATAGGGAGGGAGGGAGGGAGGGAGGGAGGGAGGGAGGGAGGGAGAGAGGGGGGATGAGAGAGAAAGAGAGAAAGGGGGGGGGGAGGAGAGGGAGAGGGAGAGAGGGAGGGAGAGAAAGAGACAGAGAGACAGAGACAGAGAGAGAGAGAGCGAACGAACGAACGAACGAAATACTTAATTTTTTAGGTTTCTGGACCATCACAACATAATTATTTTTACATCACTCTGGTTGTGCTGACGGCATGCTTCTTCTTCTAAATGCATGCAGCAAGAACAGTGCCACAGATCTGATCGTATTGACAATGTTGGATGCCAGCACCATCGCAATATCAACATGCTTACCTGCAGCTAACAAATTAAAAACATAATTTTGCCTTATATCTGCGTAGGCCGGGCATCTCAACAGGAAAGGAATCTCATCTTCATTTACCTCATTGCATGATGGAAAAAGGAAAGACCGTTGAGGATCATTTGTGAAGCGGTGTCTGTGGATGATTAAATCGTTAAAACCGGCACGAAAACGGACAAATACATCTTTGAAGATTCGCCGATCAATCGTGCACAAATACTGTTCCCAGCTGAAAACACATTTGAATTGCCTATAGAAGGCATACCTTTCACTGCTTTCATGGGAGTTGTACCAAACTTGTATATATTCGGTTATTAGACGTTCCCGCAGCTCCTTTAGGAATTGCTTCTCTTTCTCTACATATTGTAATCGCCATAAATTTTCAAAATTGTGTTCACACAGCAATGTTTGTATATCCTGAGCCCAATTTTGAGAGAGAGAGAGAGAGAGAGAGAGAGAGTGGGGATGGGGGGGGGGGGGGAGACAGAAAGAAACAAAGGCACACAGAGATTAAATTATTTGAAAACACACACACACACTCACACACGGGGGGGGGGGGGGGGGGGGGGAGAGAAGGAGAGAAAACGTGGTAGATAGATAAGTGATTGATGGATGGATGGATGAATGAATGGATGGATGGATGGATAGATAGGCAGAAATAGGTAGTCACACAAAAATAAAGACAGACAGACAGACGGACAGTCAGACGTTTAGATAGATAGATACAGAGCGAGAGAGCGAGAGAGATAGAGAGAGAGAGAGAGAGAGAGAGAGAGAGAGAGAGATGAAGAAGAGAGAAGAATGAGGATGTGACGGAAAGCAGCTGGCATTTAATAATTTTGCTTTGGCATAAAAACTGTGTAATTATGTTATTACATCTAATGGTTTTGCGCTGATCTTGAAACATACGCTCCCCTCGCCCCCCCCCCCCACCCTCCCTCCCCCATAATAGTGCGCGCCGAAGTATCCCCAGAC
>JAWQFJ010000506.1:177078-197078 GCA_034096865.1 Theodoxus fluviatilis
GGTTTCACGATAACTGAGCTCTTGGATTTGTGTGTAAACTTTGGTGTTTCAAATGTCCACTATGCTTTACTGTGTGGGATTTTCATTATTGTGTCTGCTTGTTGCCACGCATCAGAGTAATGTAAATTGAATACACCTTGCCCTCCCCCCAAAAACGTGCGCCCCCCTGTGCAAGGGGGGTGGAGGGGGGGGGGGCGGGGGGGGGGGGGTGGTGGGGGGGGGGAGGGGGGGGGATGCGAGAGCTTTTTTTTTAAGACAGTGGATCGAGTGGATCTTGACAGACGGCATTTACTTTCTGTGTCATGACCTAATTTTGAAGTTTGAGTGCAGACACGAAAACAACACCCAAATTTAATAACAACTGTGTTATTCAATCCAGCTATCATCAATTTAAGTCTCTGAATCAACAAAATAAAAAATAAAAATGAATTAGACCGTTAAAAGCCCCAATGGAAAATTTTCGCCAGTCAGCAGAAGTCGTCTGTCAGAAAAAACGCACGTGCCTTCCCTGCAAAGCAGGCCTTTTTTTACAGATCGGATGCCTTTTTTACGTTGTTATTTTTGCTTGTTGGTGTTATTTCATGGATAATCTGCATCGGAAAGTCGTTATTTCAGCAACAGAATTAAAAAGTCGCAAAAAGGAAGCATTTTCTTCGATCTCTGACCAGCGTCTGTCAGATGACGCAACGATCAGCAGCCTTCAGTTTATTTCGGAAATTTCCAAGTATTTTACCGTACGTGACGAACAAGCACGCGAGATCGTTTGAAAATAAAAGAGAACGAGACACATCGCAGAGAGAAACAGGTTTCACCGTTTTTAGTGCCTTTTGGTCGAGTTTTGCTGTATCTGTCAGCACCGATCAACAACCACAACGATCGAAACAGCGACACACGCGAACAGATTGGGCTAGTCCACTATTGCGGCACCCCTCTCGCTCAAGCTATTTTTAGAATGCCGTTGTCTCTCAACCCGCTGCTCAGCAGTTTGGAATGCTCTCGCAGGGGGTGTTGGGTCAAGAGTACTACGCAGGTGCTGAGTACGCTGATTTCACTACCCCTACCTCAAAACAGAGCAAACTCAGAAACACGTTTCACCGTTTTTAGTGCCTTTTTGAGTTTTGCTGTACATATGTCAGCAACGTTCAACCACCACACGATCAACACAGCGACGCACGCTAACAGATTTCCGTCTCTCTCTCTCTCTTCTCTCTCTCTCTCGATCTCTCACTCACACACGCATGCACGCACGCACGCACGCACACACACTTTTGGTAAATTAGTTGTAGATGTTTGTTTTTTAAATTTACAATGCAAAAGTGTTGTGGAGACTCTCCAGACTTCATTTGTGTTAAACTCAAAACTTGATTTTTGATGATTTCTTTTACGAAGTAGCAAAGGCTGTGTGCCCCCTTAAAGCTTGCATGTATGCATTTCTGATTGCTTTTCTATGGCCATAAGTTAGGTTGTACTGAAATTGAAAAAATTTGGGATTGTTTTCCTTGAAGCAAGTAACTGCGAGTTTGACCCCGTTTTTGAATTTGGGGGGGGGGGGGGTCGTTTGAGTCCACCCATGTCATTGTGATTGAGTCAAATATCTATCTGTTATGTGGATATGATTTATAGATGTTTGGTTTTCAATTTTAGAATGATTTCTTTATCTAGTGATGACTCCTGAGGTCTACAGGAAACGGTAAAGACAGAATTATTCTAAATTTAGCGTCATTTATCTGTCAACCATCCTTCTGATCAATGTTGTCACTTTTATTGCAAGTTTACTACTTTTCTTAAGGTGTACATAGTGTATGTTAAAGATGATTGTCATTGGTTGCTTCCAAACAACATTTTGTAGCAGTTATGATGCACTGAAGTTGTAAAAGCATTTTTTGTGGTTTCAGGATATATCGTCTTTGAACATCAATAACTTTGGAAATAAGTATGTTCATATACATTTTTTTACTGTTTTAGGTAGAAATAAAGTTGAACTCTTTGTGCAAACTGTTTTTGGGCCCCTGGTTGACTTTTTATTTTTCATGAATGATTGGGTGTATTGGTAAACTGCAGTATGCAATATCGTGAAACCTGCCTACTGTCGTTTCCTCCCTTTCCATGAAGGGGCGAAGACCGGTCCTTACAACGGAGACGGTGGCTCCTGAGTCGATCAGTGCATTGCACCTGTACCCATCAATGCTGACGTCTATCGACGGCCCCCCTGGGTCACAGCGCACACCATTCAACTTGAAGGTGCGATGGCATGGGGCGGTAGGGGGATGGGATGCCGGACTCTGCCCCCTAAGTCCGGCACATCCTAGTTTTCCTGGGCGGGGGGCGGCTTCTCTCCACGGTTGCGGCTTGGGTTGGAGGCTAACTTCTGTGGACAGTGACGCGCGATGTGACCGATCGTGGCGCATTGGTAGCATTTGATGGGCCCGCGCCGACCGTCCCGATGAGGGGTGTTCTTTTTCGCTCTCTCCAGGAGCTCCTCCATCAGGCGCCTGAACTGCGCCAGCAGAGCGTCGCAGTCGCTGGCGGCTCCATTCTGGCTGCCCACAGCCCTGACCTTGTGGTGTTGTGGTAGTCTCAGCGCTGCGTCCTCACGCCTCAATGCGGAGTGTGGTGTTCACGGTCTCTGCGAGGGTGGTGGGGGCCAGCAGCTGCACCTGCCGCTTCACTTCGCTGTCGGAGAGGGCTTCCAGGAATTTCTCGCGGGACAGATCGTCCACCGCGTCCCTACTGCAGGCGGGGTGAGCTTGTCTCACGAGCCGCTCTATGTCAACGGCTAACTCAGGGAGAGACTCACCCTTTTTGCGCCTCCTCGCGCAGAGCATTGCCTTAGCTTGATCAGCATTCCTGGTGTACTGGAATCTGTTGTGGAGGGCCTTGGCGATGGCGCTGTAATTAGCCCTGTCCTCATGTGGCAATGCTTCCAGGATGCCTAATGCCTGACCAGTCAGGCTGGAAATGAGGTATCCTGCTTTTTCCCTCTCTCCCCAGCCATTCATCTCTGCCGTGACCTCAAGCTGCACATGGTAGGCCTCCCATGAGGCTCTACCGTCATAGGTCTGAGGCCTCTGCTGTAGGGGTCGGGCAAGGTCATGCAAGCCCCCTCCCAGGCCGGGACGAAAGCAGGCGCCTCTGTTCGTAGTGGCTCATACACCTGATGATCACCCGTGGTCCGGAAGGGGATCGGAGGAGGGGGTTTTCGTTCTGTGGCTCACTCTTCCTCCAGTCTCTTCTGAAGGTCTGTCACGGCGTCCTGGAGGCGTGCAACCTCTCCCCCGACATGGGAGCCGAGGTTCCGCATCTGTCCCTCGAAGCTTGCCCTTGCTTCTTCCAGGGACGAGTCGAGGCGGCCGATCTCCCTGCGCTTCTCGGTCTGCACCGTCCCAATCTTCTGGCGGAGTTCGGCGGTGCTGCTTGCGAGGGTAAGGAACTGCTCCTTGAAAGCCTCAATTTCCTGTCGCCTTTGTTCTGTCTCCTCCCGTCGCTGCAGTTCTTTCTGTTTCTTTTCTGTTTCCTTCCTCTTTTGCGATATTCTTTCTCTTCTGCTTCCTTCCTCTCGCGATATTCTTTCTCTTCTGCTTCCTTCCTCTCACGATATTCTTTCTCTTCTGCTTCCTTCCTCTTGCTTTTTTCTTTCTCTTCTTCCTCTTTCTTGTGCTGTTGCACTTTCTCCTCTTCTTTCTTCTGTCGTCGCAGCTCTTTCTAATCCTCTTTCTTCTGTTGTGGCTGCAGCAGAAGTTTTATCATTACCGACATGTCCTCTGCCGGTGAATCTTCTCGTTTCTCGCCTTCCATGTCCGTACTTCACTACTTATTCCGCGTCTTGGGAACCAGTGTTGCACGTAAGTGGTCTTTTATTTGAGGCTCGTCCCAGCTTGCGCCAGGAAAGTAGAAGCAGGACTTCGGCGTGAGTTTACTTCCAGGAAGATCTTTAATTCATGGCTTGGCAATAACTTACAGAGATGGCCAACAGCCCACCAGCTCTCACTTGTCTAGTGTTACGTTCAGTCGCGCTCTCACTCGCTCACAATAACGACCTCTTTGTTTCCCCTGTCCCAATGTTCAGGAGGACAGACTCTTACCTCTCTAGATCGGCCAGAGTCATCACGGTTCGACTTATCCCTACACCCATGATGCCACTGCTTCCAGCAATCACTCCCAGTGATAACACGCCAAGAGTTCGAAACGCCACGTTGAGTGCTTTTCGATTCAATCCTCCTTTTTGGCTTCCCTCTCCATGCCACTTTTTCCTAACTCAGTAACTGTCATCTTCGTCGTCGCTGTCCTACGTCACTTTTCATTATTACGTCATCGTCACTAAAAACCGTCCGTCTCGGTCCAGTCTGATCTGTTCAAGGACAGGGAAGTTCCCGAACCTTCTGCGGCATTTCACATTCTTCCCGCAACACAAACATTTCATTGCACACAATTCATAATGACACGTCACAGATCACCTAATCATGGCTAATGTTACCTTATAAAGTTATGTTAATTCGAGTTAGCACGAGACAGAATGGAGAATTTCAATTTCTACTGAATTGTTGTTTCAACTGGGTTAGTAAGAATGGAAAGTTTTCATTCCTACTAGGACAAATACTGAAATAGCAATTTCAATCTCCACTTTTAAAACGCCAGTAGGAATCATGGCAAAAATTTTGCCAATCTTACTAGTAGTAGTCCTGAATGGAAATTTCCATTCTTCCTAGTAGTAGTAGGATTGCCAATCCTACTAAACTGCCATTTCTACTGTGACATATATATGCCTAGATGAGAGTGGATGAGTCATGCCTCATGGGTCACTCTTGTGGCTATCATCGCTATTGTCGACCACTTGTTTGAGTCCGAATAACGAGATGGTGTTTTCAAGCAGAGACCAAACAAATTCGAAGCGTACTTAGCATGATTGGCTACACACAATTGCACAATGTCTGAAACAGATAAAAAACGAATCGATATTAATCAGTGCATATGGTCACTCACATAAAGTTCTTCAGTTTAAGCCGGACTACAGAGCCAACGACAAAATCGTCGCCATCCATCGTGGACAGTTTTGGCGGTCTGTCGGGGATTTACAAAATTCTACCATAATACGAATAAGGTATGTCAATTTTTTCAAACAACTCAGTAAAAATTTCACAATCAAGTTTCAACTGTTAGATCATTTTATCCACTCTACGCCTTGTTAAACAGTTTACCCATTTTTAATCTCTTTCATCTTCAATGTATATTTTGGACGGCCCTTCACCAGGGGAGCTTACTGCTATTTGCGGATATTGAATCAAGTGGGAAGTTGACATAGCAGCGACGTTAACTTAGCTCCATCAAAATGAACGTGATTTTGGCTGTCAAGCAGTATATAGGGAAAATGATCGATGACAGCGGACCTGGGATGAAGGTTTTACTAATGGACAAGAATACGGTATGTTTTGCAGCGAAACGTTGCCGCACGCTCCGAGTGAAACTGCTTCAGTGCTTGCCCTCCGAGTCCGACAACCTCTCAACTCTAGTAAACACTACATTTGGCATGTAGAACGAACGTGTCAGTCCTTGATATGAAACTTTATTCATTCTCCACTTCCTCTATCTTCCTTTCCTCCTCTACACGGCCTGCTTTTTTTCACCGCCCGTCTATTTTTGGGTTCAGATTTCTGTGCAACATCGCTGAAGCACCCTGCCCGCCTGCAGGCCAGTGTAATTGCTATATAAAACTGATTGGTGTCGTTATGCCCAGCATTTTAACAGAAAACTTGGGAAAACTGTCTAGCAAGTTACGTATGATTTTATTGTTCACTTGAATACATATATATAGTCGCATGTTGCATCTTGTGTTTGTTGTATTACTGCTTCTGCAATCACGCGACAGTAGCATCCGCTTTCGCTTCATAAATTCCTGTTTCACTTTCAGTTTCATCATTTTTTTTTGCGCTTACAACACTGCCCGGCACCTCTAGCTCAAAGTGAGTGCGTTGATGTTGGCGGCAGCAGCATCACTACCACCACCATCGCTATCAGTATCACCACTACCATCACCACAAAAATTAACATCAACAACAACAACCACCACCAACCCATGCTAACATAGGCTGAATTTAGAATGTCAGTTGAAGTCAGGAGGTTAACTGGATGTTGTGTTTTTGAGTTCAGTGGGTTCAAACCTGAATGTTTGCCTGTGCATCGCAGCTATCTATAATCTACTTTCATACTGTGCTCAGTTTTGAAGGTTTTCTGCTTCATTGATTGATATGTATTATTTCCGGCAACATACTTTCCTTGCATTGGTGTTCTAGCACCTCTGAGAGAAGAGATCCAATATGATGAAATAAATAATAATTTTGATCTTGCCAACATCATAAATCTTTGTACATTGAAGTTACATATCAGCATATTTCTTCCAGCTCGTGTTGAAATCTTTTTAAATTCTGGTGGTTTCTTTCTTTTTCTTTCATTCATATATTCTTTTTTTCTTTCTTTTCTTTTTTCATTCTTCCTTCTGCCCCCCCCCCCCCTTTCTTTAGTTCTTTCTTTCTTTATTTTCCTTATCAGGCAACCCTTAAGTATACCCAATAATAATACTATTGTTTACCTGGAATTTCTTGCAATGACTGTTACAGACCAGTGTAGTGAGCATGGTGTATGCTCAATCAGAGATTCTGCAGAAGGAAGTGTATTTGTTTGAGCGCATTGACGTTGCCAACCGTGAGGCCATGAAGCATCTCAAGTGTATCTGCTTCCTGCAACCCACCAAGGAAAATGTGGATCACTTGGCCCAGGAACTGCGCATGCCCAAATATGGACTTTACTACATCTGTAAGCTGGCCATTTTCTGTTGAAGTAACTGCAAGTTACTTTTGTGTCAGTTGATACTGTATTGCATTGTATTGAACGTGTGTGTGTGTGTGTGTGTGTGTGTGTGTGTGTGTGTGTGTGTGTGCGTGCGTGTGAGAGAGAGTGTGTGTGTGTGTGTGTGTGAATGAATAAGTGTGTGTGTGTGTGTGAGAGAGAGAGAGAGAGAGAGAGAGAGAGAGAGAGAGAGAGAGAGAGAGAGAGAGAGAGAGAGAGAGCATGTGACCATGCATGAATGAAAGGAAAAGGAACACAGATACAATAAACACATATAATAAGACAATTGTTAATAGACAGGTAATTCAATTGGTTAGATGGATGGATAAATGAACAGGCATACAAGTTTGCACACACATACACACAAACACACATGTATACATGCAGACTCTCAGACAGATCAATAGGCAGATGGACAGAAACATTCAGTCCTGCACCTTCAAGTATGTAAATGCTTCAATTCTTCATGAAGTAAATGATTCACTGCCTTTCACCCAGGGCTCTCACCCCAGGCTGCCACCCGGGGCTGTCACTCAGGGCTCTCACCCAAAGCTGTCACCAGGGCTGTCACCCGGGGCTCTCACTTGAGGCTGTCGCCCAGGGCTCTCACTTGGGGCTGTCACCCAGGGCTGTCACCCAGGGCTGTCACCCAGGGCTGTCACCCAGGGCTGTCACCCAGGGCTGTCACTCAGGGCTGTCACCCAGGGCTGTCACCCAGAGCTGTCACCCAGGGCTGTCACTCAGGGCTGTCACCCAGGGCTCTCACTTGGGGCTGTCACCCAGAGCTGTCACCCAGGGCTGTCATCCAGGGCTCTCACTTTGGGCTGTCACCCAGGGCTCTCACTTTGGGCTGTCACCCAGGGCTGTCACCCAGGGCTGTCATCCAGGGCTCTCACTTGGGGCTGTCACCCAGGGCTGTCACCCAGGGCTGTCACCCAGGGCTGTCACCCAGGGCTGTCATCCAGGGCTCTCACTTGGGGCTGTCATCCAGGGCTGTCACCCAGGGCTGTCACCCAGGGCTGTCACCCAGGGCTCTCACTTTGGGCTGTCACCCAGGGCTGTCACCCAGGGCTCTCACTTGGGGCTGTCACCCAGGGCTGTCACCCAGGGCTGTCACCCAGGGCTGTCATCCAGGGCTGTCACCCAGGGCTGTCACCCAGGGCTCTCACTCAGGGCTGTCACCCAGGACTGTCACTCAGGGCTGTCACCCAGGGCTCTCACTCAGGGCTGTCACCCAGGGCTGTCACCCAGGGCTGTCACCCAAAGCTGTCACCAGGGCTGTCACCCAGGGCTCTCACTTTGGGCTGTCGCCCAGGGCTCTCACTTGGGGCTGTCACCCAGGGCTGTCACCCAGGGCTGTCACCCAGGGCTGTCACCCAGGGCTGTCACCCAGGGCTGTCACTCAGGGCTGTCACCCAGGGCTGTCACCCAGAGCTGTCACCCAGGGCTGTCACTCAGGGCTGTCACCCAGGGCTCTCACTTGGGGCTGTCACCCAGAGCTGTCACCCAGGGCTGTCATCCAGGGCTCTCACTTTGGGCTGTCACCCAGGGCTCTCACTTTGGGCTGTCACCCAGGGCTGTCACCCAGGGCTGTCATCCAGGGCTCTCACTTGGGGCTGTCACCCAGGGCTGTCACCCAGGGCTGTCACCCAGGGCTGTCACCCAGGGCTGTCACCCAGGGCTGTCATCCAGGGCTCTCACTTGGGGCTGTCATCCAGGGCTGTCACCCAGGGCTGTCACCCAGGGCTCTCACTCAGGGCTGTCACCCAGGGCTGTCACCCAGGGCTGTCACCCAGGGCTGTCACCCAGGGCTCTCACTCAGGGCTGTCACCCAGGGCTGTCACCCAGGGCTCTCACTTGGGGCTGTCACCCAGGGCTGTCACCCAGGGCTGTCACCCAGGGCTGTCATCCAGGGCTGTCACCCAGGGCTGTCACCCAGGGCTCTCACTCAGGGCTGTCACCCAGGACTGTCACTCAGGGCTGTCACCCAGGGCTCTCACTCAGGGCTGTCACCCAGGGCTGTCACCCAGGGCTGTCACCCAGGGCTGTCACCCAGGGCTGTCACCCAGGGCTGTCATCCAGGGCTCTCACTTGGGGCTGTCATCCAGGGCTGTCACCCAGGGCTGTCACCCAGGGCTCTCACTCAGGGCTGTCACCCAGGGCTGTCACCCAGGGCTGTCACCCAGGGCTCTCACTTTGGGCTGTCACCCAGGGCTGTCACCCAGGGCTCTCACTTGGGGCTGTCACCCAGGGCTGTCACCCAGGGCTGTCACCCAGGGCTGTCATCCAGGGCTGTCACCCAGGGCTGTCACCCAGGGCTCTCACTCAGGGCTGTCACCCAGGACTGTCACTCAGGGCTGTCACCCAGGGCTCTCACTCAGGGCTGTCACCCAGGGCTGTCACCCAGGGCTCTCACTTGGGGCTGTCACCCAGGGCTGTCACCCAGGGCTGTCACCCAGGGCTCTCACCCGGGGCTCTCACTTGGGGCTGTCACCCAGGGCTGTCACCCAGGGCTGTCACCCAGGGCTCTCACTCAGGGCTGTCACTCAGGGCTGTCACCCAGGACTGTCACTCAGGGTCTCACTCAGGGCTCTCACTCAGGGCTGTCACCCAGGGCTCTCACTCAGGGCTGTCACCCAGGGCTCTCACTCAGGGCTGTCACCCAGGGCTGTCACCCAGGGCTCTCACTCAGGGCTGTCACCCAGGGCTGTCACCCAGGGCTGTCACCCAGGGCTGTCACCCAGGGCTGTCACCCAGGGCTGTCACCCAGGGCTGTCACCCAGGGCTCTCACTTGGGGCTGTCACCCAGGGCTCTCACTCAGGGCTCTCACCCAGGGCTGTCACCCAGGGCTGTCACTCAGGGCTGTCACCCAGGGTCTCACTCAGGGCTGTCACCCAGGGTCTCACTCAGGGCTGTCACTCAGGGCTGTCACCCAGGCCTTTCACTCAGGGCTGTCACCCAGGGCTGTCACCCAGGGCTCTCACTCAGGGCTCTCACCCAGGGCTGTCACCCAGGGCTGTCACCCAGGGCTGTCACCCAGGGCTGTCACCCAGGGCTCTCACTCAGGGCTGTCACCCAGGGCTGTCACCCAGGGCTGTCACCCAGGGCTGTCACTCAGGGCTGTCACCCAGGGCTGTCACTCAGGGCTGTCACTCAGGGCTGTCACCCAGGGCTGTCACCCAGGGCTGTCACCCAGGGTCTCACTCAGGGCTGTCACCCAGGGCTGTCACCCAGGACTGTCACTCAGGGCTGTCACCCAGGGCTGTCACCCAGGGCTGTCACCCGGGGCTGTCACCCGGGGCTGTCACCCAGGGCTGTCACCCAGGGCTCTCACTCAGGGCTGTCACCCAGGGCTGTCACCCAGGGCTCTCACTCAGGGCTGTCACCCAGGGCTGTCACCCAGGGCTGTCACCCAGGGCTCTCACTCAGGGCTGTCACCTGGGGCTGTCACCCAGGGCTCTCACTCAGGGCTGTCACCCAGGGCTGTCACCCAGGGCTCTCACTCAGGGCTGTCACCCAGGGCTGTCACCCAGGGCTCTCACTCAGGGCTGTCACCTGGGGCTGTCACCCAGGGCTCTCACCCAGGGCTGTCACCTGGGGCTGTCACCTGGGGTTTTACTCGGGGCTTTCACTCAGGGCTGTCACCCAAGATTCTCACCCAAGATTCTCACCCAATGCTTTCATTTTGCAGACTTCAGCAACGTCATCAGCAAGCAGGAAGTCAAAGTGCTGGCTGAGGCAGATGACCACGAAGTGGTCCGAGAGATTCAGGTCTCTATGAATTGCAACTTCATATAATTTTTGTTGTCTGACATGCTTTTGTATGAAAATAGCTTCAACATGCTGTAACTTTTCTCACTGGCTATTCCTGCTTGTGATGTTCGTAGATTATATTGAAATGCTTTCGTTTTTTACCATGAGGATCTCTCATGGATTCAAAATGGTTGTTTTGCTTTCACAGTTAATCAAATTTCGTTTTTATCTTAATGCTGTCATACAGGGGATACATATGTGGAAATTGTTTTCAATAATCTTTTAAACTATTGGAGTGGTGAATTATATGTAAAGATTGCATTTGTTCCTAACCTCATGTCTTCTTGAGGAAATGTTGTTGATATTTTGTAAGATTTTTTTAGTTTTGTCATTGTTGCAGGAATTCTATGGTGACTACGTTGCAGTCAACCCACACCTGTTTACATTCAACCTGTTGGGAGCGTGCAAGGTTTGTAGACTGATTGGCAGATACTGACAGTTCTAAGCAAGAAGGCTGGATTGCTTTGTATCCCTGCTGAAGGAACATACATGTATGCCGTTTTGACATTCTCATGTTGCATTCCAAAGGAACATCTGTATAACTGGCCTAGTGCATGATAGTCTGTTCAAGGGAGGTTTGAGATAAGGATATCAGGATGCATCAGTTTTCTAGTAGTTTATTGATGAGCTAATCATATCTGATTTCTATTGCCATCCAGCCATCCTAGCACTTTCCTCCACTCTTCCTGATTGACTACATTGTTGTTGCCATGGTTACAGGCTACTTGTTTTTGTTGGTTGTGCTTTCCCTCATTTGTCACAAACTCTTCCACCTACTTTACATACTTCTGCTCTACTTCCTATCCTTCCTTCCTTCCTACCTACCCACCCATTCTACCTCCCTTTTTCCTTTCTTCTTTGCTTTGTTCCCTCCCTCCCTCCCTCCCTCCCTCCCTCCCTCCCTCCCTCCCTCCCCTCCTCCCTCCTCCGCTCCCTCGCTCCCTCCTCCTACTCCTCTAATCCCTCCTTACCTCCCTCCCTCCTCCCTCCCTCCTTCCCTCCCTCCCTCCTTGTTTCCTTCCATCCTTCTATCTATTTTTCCTTCCTACTGCCCACCCATCCTTCCTTCCATCCATTCTTCCTTCCATCAATTCTTCCTTCAGTCCTTCCTTTCATCCTTTCTTCCTTGCTTTGTTCCCTCCCCCTCCCTCCCTCCCCTCCTTGTTTCCTTCCATCCTTCCATCCATTCTTCCCTCCTATCTATTCTTCCTTCAGTCCTTCTTTTCATCCTTTCTTCCTTGCTTTGTTCCCTCCCTCCCTCCCTCCCTCCTTGTTTCCTTCCATCCTTCCATCCATTCTTCCTTCCATCAATTCTTCCTTCAGTCCTTCCTTTCATCCTTTCTTCCTTGCTTTGTTCCCTCCCTCCCTCCCTCCCTCCCTCCCTCCTTGTTTCCTTCCATCCTTCCATCCATTCTTCCCTCCTATCTATTCTTCCTTTAGTACTTAATGCTTTTGTCTCTCCTTTCATCCATTCTCCCTTTCATCCATTCTTTCATTCTGTCTTCCCACCTTCCATTCATTCCTTTCTTCTATACATTCTTCCACCCTACTCTACCTCCTTCCTTTACAAGTGTTTTTTCCATGACAGGGAGGAGGCTGGGGGGTGCCAGAGCTTGGCAGGACCGTGCCGGCTTTGACGGCAGTGCTGCTTTCTCTCAAGAAATGTCCCATGATCCGATTCCAGAACTCTTCGGAAATGGCACGCAAGCTTGCTGAAGGTGTCAGGGTAGGCATTCCTGTGTAGACAGCCATGAAGTTGTGTGTCCTACACTGCCATTCTCTGCCCCTAGCCACTGTTCCCTCACAGACCCTAGCTGCCAATGATAGGATGAGCTCCTCCTCTCTCTTTTCCTGTTCACTCTCGCTGTTCTAGATTAATAGCAGTTGCGTGATGATGTTGTGGCAGAACTGCCGCTTGCTGAATACCTGATTGCTAAATGCAGTGCAGTGAGTTGGAAGAGGAAAATGTGAAGGTACAGTGGGGAAGATGGGGAGGGTCATTATGGGAATGGCATCAAAGGATGGAACATGATGTTATATACGATTGTTATGAGATGTGTATTCTTCCTTACTGATGATATACATGTTAGCGCTTATCGCTGCATGGACAGTGCATTTGACATATATGAATGACGAGAGCTGCCCCATTCCCTCCATATCATGCTGGAACCCCTGGTCTCTGGGCTTTTGGGGCCTGCTCTAGTGGCTTAGCTATGGGCAGCTACTCGCAGCCAAAGAGCTACGGGGGGCATTGGAACAGGGTCTGACAATTCAGATCCATCCACACATTCAAAGCACTATGGAAATTTTGGCCTAACCCATGGGCAATGAGAAACTGGTCCCATAATCCCATGTTCAGCCCAAGGAAACATTGCTAAGTGCATCTTCTAATCAAGCCGAAATGCAAACACCTAGTTTTTGCCCTCCCTCTCTTCTTTCATGAAGCTGCTGTAAAAAAAAGTATATCTCTCACAATCTGCATGACTGCTGCAATAAAACATTTGAAAGTCTTTTTTCCCTCTCATCTCTTCCCTCTCCCTATCACAACCCTCTTCTGGGAAAACTTGCCAGATTTGGTCATTTCAGGTACTTGGGTATTCCCTGAAAGACAAAAGGCTGAGAACGTATGGTAAATCTCCATTAATAATGCTTAAAGACTAAAACTCTGTACCATTTTGCACTGTTGATTTCTCTCTGTTGTTTTCACAGCATGTGATTCAGAAGGAGGCTGGTCTGTTTGAGTTCCGTAAGACGGACGTTCCCCCAGTGCTGTTGATCCTGGACAGGAGGGATGACCCTGTCACCCCACTACTCAACCAGGTCAGTCCCGCAGGCAAACCTGCTGCTTCGAGTAGGTATTCGTATGTCAGGCTTTCCATTGGGTGTTGGTCACCTATTTTCCTTCTGTCATTCTTTCATTCCTTCATTTTTCTATCAGTTTCTCTTTCATTCATTGTTTCTTTTTCTTTCCTTCTTACTCTCTCTCTCTCTCTCTCTCTCTCTCTCTCTCTCTCTCTCTCTTTCTTCTTTACCATGGATAAGGCATAGCTTATGTAGAAACCATAGATGAAAATCCCCTCAAATGGTTTTTATAATGTTGTGTTCTGAATGAATTGTTGTCATCATTATCATTATGTCATCATTTTCACTGTTGGCATCATCATCATCACTGACATCAGCATGCTTGTCATTGTCAACATAATCATCATCGTCCTTGTCATCATCATCATCATCATCATCATCATCATCATCATCATCATCGTCGTCGTCGTCGTTGTCGTCGTCATCATCATTATCACAATCATCATCATGATCATCATCATCACCACTACCATCACTGCCATCAGCATCATCACCACGTTTGTCATTATTATCATTGGTGTCATCGCTGTCATCATCTTGGTGGCACCATTGTGAGGTCTGTCTCTGTTCTCTGTGTCTGCAGTGGACATATCAGGCCATGGTGCATGAGCTGCTTGGCATATACAACAACCGCACCAGTCTCTCCAATGTGCCAGACATCCCCAAAGACTTGGAGGAAGTCGTCCTCTCGGCTGAACATGACGAGTTCTACCAGAACGTAAGTCCTGGCATGACAGCATGCTTGAAAGAGTTCACTGAAAGAGATAGAAAGTGTTTTCCCTATAAGACACACTCATACAAAAAAGATTGGTCCATCTTGCAGTGGACAAGTCAATAGATTGACATTAATATCTCTCTCTCTCTCTCTCTCTCTCTCTCTCTCTCTCTCTCTCTCTCTCTGTCTCTCTCTCCCTCCCTCCCTCCCTCCCTCTCTCTCTCTCTCTCTCTCTCTCTCTCTCTCTCTCTCTCTCTCTCTCTCTCAGTCTATCCATCTGTCCTTCCATCAGCCTGTCTGTTTGTGTTTGTCTCTCTCTTATTTTACTCTAATTATTCAATGGAAACAAGGTGATCATTGTCAATGTGGTTTTTTTAAAGTAAATTGTCTAGTGTAATAGGTAATTGTATGTGCTGATAAAGTTCTGTGAAGACTGCACCTTGGTGCTCTACATATCCTGCTAGTTCTGGCTTTCCTGCTGCCTCTGTACACTCTTTGCCAGAAATACCTGCACATGATTTGGGGTCAGCCTGAAAAAGGCTGAAGTGTATGAACTTTTTCATGCGGTTCTAAGTTCTATTCCGGGGATGTGCTGTGTGTTTTGAACAACAGGATCCATTTGAGTATGAAATCTCAAATTGCAGTTGATCATTTCCAGTCAGTTATTTAGGACTCATTTGGCAGTCCCCCTGTGGGTTGGGGGTAATAATAGTCCCCCTGTGGGTTGGGGGTAAGAATAGTCCCCCTGTGGGTTGGGGGTAAGAATAGTCCCCCTGTGGGTTGGGGGTAAGAATAGTCCCCCTGTGGGTTGGGGGTAAGAATAGTCCCCCTGTGGGTTGGGGGTAAGAATAGACCCACCATGCCCCCCTACGCCATTTGTAAGAGGCAGATAAATAGGGACATCATGACTTGATTTGTGCCTACTCCAGACAGTTTCATCGATTCAGTGGTTAATAGCCTTTCATAGCCTACAAAGGCTTTTGGGCTGTAAAGTTCCATCCATCCATCCATCATCCATCCATCCATCCATCCATCCATCCATCCATCCATCCATCCGTCTCTTTTGGCAGATACTCCATGAGAAGTTACATTTTCATTACCTTGATCTCTCTGCTGATTGCCTGAGCAGTCAAAACAAAGTTTCAACTTCAAGATTATGTTTTCATATTTCTCAATTTAAGCAGTCATGTATTCTCAATTCTGTGTGGAGCACTACTGCCATAAGATGAGCACATGATTGCTACATTTAAATCTGTGATTTTAACCCATTATGACCTACAGCGTGTGATGAAAACGGCTTCCTAAAACCTGAGGTTTTTTAAGGAAAAAACACAAAGTCAACAACACTCATTAAAAAATGTATCTCTTCACTTCTACACTTCCTAGAAACCAGAAATACACCACTGTCAAATGTGACGTCTGCGTAGCACCTGGTCTAAAAGGGATATGTAACGCGCGTGTAGCATCCGGTCATAATGGGTTAAGGTGGTAGTATGCATGGGGGTGGCAGCAAGTAGGCAGTATGGGATATTTTATATTGATGCCTTTTGAAAGAGACAGAGAAAAATTATCATCATTTTAGTCTTTGCCATCAATGAGTGAGAAGTATTAATATGGTTCAGTGAGGGTGTTTTCCTTGCTATTACAGAACATGTACCTGAACTTCGGAGAGATTGGCACCAACATCAAGGTTCTGATGGAGGAATTCCAGAAGAAGTCCAAGAGCCATGCCAAAGTGGAATCCATTGCAGACATGAAGGTGAGTATTTTGGAAGAACTTGAAGAGTTTGTTTGCTGTTTGCTTAGTGAGAAGTGATAGTTGTGACAACTTCATCTCTCTCCCAAGAACTGCAGCGATTTGTCACTGTGTCCTAGTCTTAAAGGTACTAGAACTTATGAAATTAAAAATACATGTTTGCCTCTCTATTTTTTTTTGCTAGGATTAGCACACTGGTGGAAAGATTGTATCTTTTTTATTCTTCTTTTTTCTTTCTTCTATGTTTTGTGATTGTCAGTACTCATGTTCCCCCCTCAAAGTTACCAGTTTAAATTCAGCCATCTCATTATGTCCTTTGGGCAGAGTTTCCTGTGATTCCTCACATGATAACTAAATGTAGAACAATGAGCTTGAGAGAAAATTGAATAGCTAGCCCACCCCTTCACTGGCAGCCAAGGGCTTTGTGGGAATGATGACATGATAGGGGAGCTGTGTAGCAGTATGGGACATTGTATGGGAATATTCCAACATGGAATTTTCTGTGCTAAGCCCTTAGAGATATCCTCATCTTATTATTAATTTTGATCCAGTGCTCATTTAACCTTGAGACACATAGGTTCACCCGAGTGCGGTTGATCAATGAACTTTTTCTTTACAGGCCTTTGTGGAAAACTACCCACAATTCAAGAAAATGTCAGGGACTGTCTCAAAACATGTGACAGTGGTGGGGGAGCTCTCTCGATTGGTCAATCGACACAACCTGCTGGAGGTGTCAGAGACAGAGCAGGACATTGCTTGCAAAGGAGACCACAGTGCCCTGCTCACAGTAAGTAACTCTGAAACCCCGGCAGCCAGGAGTTTAGCTGATGTGGGGGCCTTGGAACAACTCTGGTTGTACACTATGCAGCTGTACATGTCTGTTACAGAAGAACTTTGCTTGTGTGGGTTGAATGCTTGACCTGTAGCTGTTTCAAGTCAACTGGCAATAGTTGAAAGCTTCGTGGATCCTGGAATTTCATACTTGAGCAAGATGCTGTTCTCCGCTAGGAGTAAAACCTGTGAGGGCTGTGGTCAAACCCTTGCGAATGATAAACTTTGGTGCTTCCTCCGCAACCAGGTGCCATGGTCTCCCTCGAGTCGAGATGGTGCTGCAATGATGAATAGTGTAGCGGATGACCAGGGGATCAAGTCTGTGGGTGGAACACCCTAATTGGGGCGGAAGGTTGCAGTATGAAATCAAGCACTTTTTCTTATCATACCACGCAGTTGCTTTCCAGCCACACACTGCTGCGCTGGGTTTTCCAGTGTCATTTAAGAAAAAGTGTGAGCTTTGTTCATGCTTTCATGGGTTGGGCTGGATCTTCAGGGGTTGTTTGCACTCATGGCTGGGTCATGATGATCTGACCTTGACCCAGTGCCCCCAGGGTCCTCATTGGCTGCTTGGGGCATCACCTGACTTAGCTCCTGGAGCAGGCCCTGAAAGCCCAGTAGGTAGGGGTTCCAGCTGATGCGGGGGCAATGAGTGGCTCCAGCCCTGTGTTTTGCCAGCCAGTCTTTTCATCTAATAGTAATAATAATAATAATATTAATAATAATATAGTTTATTTATGCACATACCGTCCCTTGACAGGCAAGCTCATGGCGTTTACAATCCAAAGAATCAACACTCATACAACCACTCAACACCACATTCCCACAAAAACTCACATACTACACACATAAACAAAACAAAAACTAAAGTCCAATACAATATACACAGCACTTGCAGGCAAGGTCAAGTAAGGCGAAGCAGCTCAGCGGGAAAGGCGGATCAGAAGAGGTGGGTCTTCAGAGCACTTTTGAACTGGGGCAGAGTGTCAGAATGACGGACTGAGAGAGGGAGACTATTCCAGGTTACAGGTCCAATATAGGAGAAGGCACGCTGTCCTTGAGTTTTTGACTCACATGCGAAGCAAAAGTGAGTCTATGTACTGAGCCGTGTCGTCCGTCCGTCCGGGCGTCCGGGCGGCCGTCCGGGCGGCCGTCCGGGCGTCCGTAAAAAACTTAAACGTTGGATTTTTCTCGGAGACTATTAAGTCTATCAACACCAAATGTGGCATGATGGTGTATGATGACAAGGCCTCAAAAAACATACACAGTGACTTGACCTTGCTTCAAGGTCAAGGTCACAGGAGCCATAAATGTGGTCTCAAATACAGTCATTTTTCACATTTTCCCAATTTTCTCCCACGTTATTGAGAATGGCGACCTTAGCTACAAGTGGTATATAGGTCAAAGCAAGCCCTATCTTTTGATACCAGTTTGGTTGACCTTGCTTCAAGGTCAAGGTCACAGGAGCTCTTCAAAGTTGGATTGTATACATATTTTGAAGTGACCTTGACCCTGAACTATGGAAGATAACTGTTTCAAACTTAATAATTATGTGGGGCACATGTTATACTTTCATCATGAGACACATTTGGTCACATATCATCAAGGTCAAGGTCACTTTGACCCTTATGAAATGTGACCAAAATGGGGTAGTGAACCACTAAAAGTGACTATATCTCATGGTAGAAAGTGCCAATAAGCACCATTGTGCTTCCTATGTCTTGAATTAACAGCTTTGTGTTGCATGACCTTGGATGACCTTGACCTTGGGTCAAGGTCACATGTATTTTGGTAGGAAAAATGTGTAAAGCATTTCTTTGTGTATGATGTCATTGGTAGGTTTAGTTGTTTGACCTTGACCTTGAAGGTCACCCGAAGGTCAAGGTCATATAAAGGTCAAGGTCAAGCATGTGAGTTGTATGGGCTTTGCCCTTCTTGTCTTGTTAAGGCGGGGGACCTTAAGTATTCTAGAGTCAGCAGCTGAGCGTAGAGATCTCACACTTGTACCAACTGTATGTAAAATGTATATGGCTGCAGAGCTCTGTTTTGAACTAACACTGCCTGTACATCCTTGAAATGGGCCTGATGCCCGAACACAGAACAGGAGGTGAAGCTTACAGCAGTTGCAGAATGACGAGACACAACAGAAAACCAGCTCTGATACCTTTATCTCTTTTTAAAAATAACAATCATTATGTTGTTAAGTCAATTTTTTGTTTCAAATAATTCTAATGTTATGGTTCTGTTAATGTTCCTGTAAATGCACTTAGAGTTGACTTTACTGAGAAAAGGCACATGTTTCAAGAAATAAACTTTAATGATGATGATGATGATGATGATGATGATGATGATGGTGATGATGATGAAGAGGAGGAGGTGGAGGATGATGATGAATGTGATAATGAGGATTATGATGATGATTGTTGCTGTTATTGTTTTAGGGATTCATTTGATCTTTTTGGTTGCAGAAAATTCGTGGGCTAATTGCCAACGAGAGAGTTCAGCAACTGGATGCTGTGAGACTAGTGATGCTGTATGCACTGCGCTACGAGACTCACCCCAACAGTGACTTGCAAGGCCTCATTACCGCACTGGGCAAACGGGGAGTCCCTGAGGAACTGAAACAGGTGTGATGATGATACCACTCTGTGTGTATGTGTGTGTGTGTGTGTGTGTGTGTGCATGTGAATGTGTGTGTATGATTCTAACAGAGCTGAAACCCTACAGGGAACAGATAGAAAAGTGTCAGACCTCAGACAGGAACCAAACATTCGACCACCCACTGAAAATTTTTGTGAGTGTTAGGCTTTGATTCAGCATCTTCTTGTTTATGTGTTCGTGTGTGTGCACACACACACATACACACACACATGCATGCACACACACACACACTCACACAGGGACACACCTATACACACACACAGGGACACACCTACACACACAGGGACACACACACAAGGACACACCTACACACACACACTCACACACACACACACACACCTATACGCACACACACACACACACACACCTATACACACACACAGGGACACATCTACACACACACACACACAGGGACACACCTATACACACAGGGACACACACACAAGGACACACCTACACACTCACACACACACACACCTATACACACACACAGGGACACACCTATACACACACACAGGGAC
>JAWQFJ010000506.1:199578-207078 GCA_034096865.1 Theodoxus fluviatilis
CACTGCTCTTCTCCACACTGGACCAGCTCATCAAGGGCAAGCTCAAGGAGCAGACGCACCCCTACCTGGGCCCCACGCAGCTTCGGGACAGGTACTGCACTCTGGTGCTGGGCCCGTATTCACAACGGCGATTTATCGCCGATTTATTTTAACTCCGATTTATCTCTAAACCCAGACGATTCCAACTGCCTGTTCCGCTCTCCCTTGGCTGGACACCATATATATAGCAAAGCGCAATCTAGGATCCTCTGACGAGCGTACCTTATCTAACCGATCAAGATAACGCGGGGCTAGGGGATAAATCGAGTGTTAAAAAGATAAATCGCCGTTGTGAATACGGGCCCTGCTTTTTTCGAAAAAGAAATGGAAAACAATGAAACTGATACTATAGACAAATAAGAAATAATAGATTACCAATAATGGATGTGTTCTTCTGTAGAAGATTTGTTCAGTCTTTTCTTGTACTGAAGTTGTTAGTAGATCAAGTTGATGTATCATATTGTCAGCTTTTGTATGCTTTCGTTTCATAAGGGATCATTCACTTGTATCTAAGACATTCTATGAGAGCTGGATGCCATGTACTAAAGTCTGGTCAAATAAGCCAGTTAAGAAGTCATGAAAACTGATTTATTCAGAAGTGTGAAGGCAGCCAGCCAAACAAAATGATAGAAGACAAGCTCTGTTAGATTTGTATTGTCATATTAATATCTCTCTATCTCCTTGGACAGAATTTTTTTAAGAGTGCTAGTGCAGACTCATGTACAGATTGCAAAAACAATTCTAAAAGCAGTGGCTCACACATGTGTTTAACCTTTGCACTCTCTACAAATTTGTTAGCTATTACTCTCTTGGCATGCACATGAATGTGGCTGTCTTGTCTATTTTTCAACAGGCCTCAGGACATCATAGTCTTCATGATCGGAGGCTGCACATATGAGGAGGCCATGACAGTCCACAACCTGAACCAGACAGTGCCCGGAGTGCGCATTGTGCTTGGAGGGAACACCATCCACAACTTCAAGAGGTGACCTCTCATGCCATCTTGTTGCAGCTTCTTCTAAACATGGAGCACTAGAACACCTCCTCCTGACATTGTTACTGGAAGTTTCTCAAACAGATCCACATGCCCTCTATATATTTAAATTTATTGCAATAATCTTTGTGTCTGCATGTTTGTTTAGAGGATGGGAGGGTGTGTGTGTGTGTGTGTGTGTGTGTTTGTCTTTCAATTTTAATTTTGATTTGTTTTCTTGCTAATCTTGCTTGTGGAACTAGCTCATGGTCACTTAATGCTCCCAATTCTGGGTGGCCAAATTTCATGCAGTTGGGTTTACCTCTAGAGGCAAACTACAAGCAATAGCAGAAAATGCATTTCATTTCATCTCTGAGAAATAGACTGCCTTTTTGACTGGCAGAAGAAAACCACATAGCCCCTTTTTTGCAGGGAGAAATGTGATCAAGGGCTGACATTTGTGCTGTGTACACTTCTAGTCATGATGTGTTTTGAGATTAATAGTTTAATGGTTATATTTTGTCTTGCTAAGCTTGTTTAAATAGTTTTCATGCATGTGTTCATCCATCCATCCATCCATCCATCCATCAAAATGTTATTTCATTCATTTGTTCTTTCATTAACTTATCATCCATCCATCTGTCTATCCATCCATTTGTTCAATTATTCATTTATTCTCTCATTTACTTATTCATCCATCCATTCATCCATCCATTCATCCATCCATTCATCCATCCATTCATCCATCCATCCATCCATCCATCAGTCTATCCATGCATTTACAGCTGTGGTATTGGATTTTCTGACAGCTTTCTGACCGAGATCAGGGAAGCCACCCAAGTGGGAAGCCCCCAGACCAGGGCTGTCAACTGGTGAGGTGGCTGTCCCAGGACTGTCAACTGGTGAGGTGGCTGTCCCAGGACTGTCAACTGGTGAGGTGGCTGTCCCAGGACTGTCAACTGGTGAGGTGGCTGTCCCAGGACTGTCAACTGGTGAGGTGGCTGTCCCAGGACTGTCAACTGGTGAGGTGGCTGTCCCAGGACTGTCAACTGGTGAGGTGGCTGTCCCAGGACTGTCAACTGGTGAGGTGACTGTCCCAGGACTGTCAACTGGTGAGGTGGCTGTCCCAGGACTGTCAACTGGTGAGGTGGCTGTCCCAGGACTGTCAACTGGTGAGGTGGCTGTCCCAGGACTGTCAACTGGTGAGGTGGCTGTCCCAGGACTGTCAACTGGTGAGGTGGCTGTCCCAGGACTGTCAACTGGGGAAGTGGCTGTCCCAGGACTCCCTTCACACAACACCAGCAAGTCCCTTGCAAGCTTCCAGTTTTCACATCCAGCAAGGATTTTTTTCCTCCCTCCCTCTTTCTCTGTCTCTCCCTTTCTCTGTCTCTCCCTGTCTGTCTGTCTGTCTGTCTGTCTGTCTCTCTCTCTCTCTCTCTCTGCCTGTCTCTCTTGTCTCTCTCTCTGTCTGCCTCTCTCTCTCTCTCTCTCTCTCTCTCTCTCTCTCTCTCTCTCTCTCTCTCTCTCTCTCTCTCTCTCTCTCTCTCTCTCTCTTTCTCTCTCTCTCTCATCTCTTGTCTCTTTTTTGCTTTATTTCTTTTTCATACAAGTAGATTTCTACACCCATATTTCATTTTGGTACTTTTCACTCCTGGGCGCTGCAAAGCTGCACCTTGTTTGTGTTTCACAGCATTTAGTCAGTCCTAGGAACCATTCCCAGGGCACCTGTATGTGCTGGTCAAGGTCTCTGAGGACTGCGCCATGGTGCTCAATATTTTCTGCTAGTTCTGGCTTTCCTGCTGCCTCAGTACACTCTTTGCCAGTCTGGAAATGGCAGACAACTTACGCTGAAGTGTAGCTAAAGTTTCATATCCAATTGATGACCCCCTCATCAGTTGAAAGCCCAGGCTGTTCAGTATGCCTGCCATATGATATAGCTTAGTCTTTAGGCATATTTTAATTGGAATGCTCAATGCCTAAATGTTATGAAACAGGGATGATGGTGATATTGAAGGAGTTGCATGTTTGGCTTTAGTGGCTCCATATTCACCAATTCTGTTCAAGTGGAATTTGACAAATTCCATCAGAGGTCACGAGAATTTGAATGTATCATGTTGAAAAGGTTGCAGTTAACTTAAGAACAAGGCTATAAAGTTTCAAAGGATTTCATTGGGTGAATACTCAACAGGTACCCATTTCTGCCTAGATGCTTTGAGATACTTTGAGTGAAGGGATGGAATGGACACTGAGCAAGTTTGGACTTCTGGTGCTTTTTATGCAGATTAAACAAATGGAGGTGGGGAAAGGGTTGGGAGGGGAGGAGATGCTGTGAGAGGTGGGGACGGAAGGATTTTTAAGAGAGTTTTTGTTTTGTTTTGTTTTTATTTATTTATTTTGGGTAAGAACCTTTCAAAAAGGTCTGGTTGAAAGATGCTTTGAAGAACATTGTATTTCGGATGTACTTGATGGGTCTTAGTAAGAATATTACTGTGATGGATTGTTTATCTGCTTATAATATCAGTTCATTGGTATTATTGCTCACTTCGAGGTCTCAGGCTAGGTCTGCCTCATGTTTGAAACTTTTTCTGTCTGTTCTGCACAGCCTGTCTGCCTCTGTATTTAGAACTTGTTGGATGCATTGTTTACTTGCACAGTTTAATCAATGTGAAGGTATTGTTGTTTTCATCATCGCTATTGTCATTGCAGTCAAGTTTTGCATGCTGTTGAGCACTGTGTGGATGCAAAGCTCCACTGAACTCAAGAACAATGAAATTGTTGGCTGAGATTGTTTTCAGATTGTTTTGTTTCATAGTTCATGTACTTTTACACGTGATTTGAAGTAGAACTGCCAGCTTTCAGTGTCAATATTATCATTATCAATAAACCATTTGTGTGCCACCAATCATAGGTCATGAGAAAATGTATTTAATGTAGATGAAATGGAGACTGCAGGAAGGTTATTAATTGCTCCATCAACTTTCAACCCCACCCCCACCACCACCACCACCCCACCCTTACCCCACCCCTAAGCTAGATTTTCTTTAGAATGCTTAATTCCTAGGAAATACTTCAATAGAAAACCCTCTCTCTCAGATTGCTTCAGCAGAATTTTAAAACATCAGTTTCATGCTGCAGTGTATTGGAGGAAATTTCTTATTTGGGATTTATTTATAGAACCATGTAACAAGAATGAAAAACCTGGATCATTGAAAATGGCATTTTATTTGATGTGTTGGATATATCTTTCCTTTAGTTGAAATTCTAGTGAGTGTGATTGAACGTGATTTTGGTGTATGGTACAGATAATGTTGAAGCAAAAGTGAGGGATTATATAGACCAGTCAACTTGGCAGAAAAGGGAAGTATGGTCCAGTAAGTATCGTTGCCAAATTTAGTCATTCTTGTGTTTATGTACAGCTTCATTTGTAAATATAATTATGTAGTATTAATGTAGTATTGAAAGTACCTGTTTTGAGCTAGGTTATATGTGAGAGTTGACTCCCTTGGCATTCCTTCAAGTGTAGATAGACAGTACCTTCTGTGTGAGAAGGTTTTTGAAGCATATATGTGTAATTCAATGTATTCATATTTAAAATATCGCTGTGATTTGCCATGAGTATCAAAGTTTTCTACACATTTTTATGTTAAATTTGTCCTCTGCATGTAGTTAATTTAAGTTTTTGTCACTGCTAAGCTGAATGTGTAATTCATTGTTGCTTCTAGTTGTGTGTGAGCTCTTCCTGCATAATTTATTTTCATCTTACAGTAGTTTTAAAAAGCCTTCAACCAAGTGTGACATCAAGCTGTACCACTCGTGATTTGCTCACCTCTCCACAGATGATGCAAAACAGACATAATATGCACACCTTCACACGGACATGCTCACATACACACACACACATACGTGTGTGCTTTATATGCTCATAAATGCATGCACCTCAATATACAGTTAATGGAGGTTTCTGGCTGTAGTCCAAGCAGGTGTCTTGTCATGGGCAGATCATAGAGACTTAGCAATGAAGCTCTTTCTCCCGAGTATGAATTGTTGTTGGTGTAAGTTGCACTGAAAGTGCATGCATGGATGGTTGGAGTTGTAGGCTATGTAAGGCCATTAAGCATGAAAATCACTAGAGTAGTTATAGCGTAAGCAGCTTGAGGGAATTGCAGAGCCTGTCTTATTGAATAGCAGTTGGTGCAGAACACCTTGTTCCACAGCTGCAGTCTTTGGTTCTCTTGCTCTTAGGACCTTTCCCAGTGAACTAAGGGCATTGTTGTTGTCTGTTGAATTGCTTGTGTGTACTTCTGACAGCAGAAGGTTTGCCGAGCCTTGTGCAGAACAGATAGGTCAACTATTCAGTCTTGTATGCATGATGATAACTCAAGTACTACTACTAGTTTGTTTCTTCCAATTTCCCTGCACATTTTGATAATATTACATCCCATGTAATCATCTGCAGTCGACTTACAGGTTAAAAACAGCTGGTACCATCAGAAACTTCATATCTCTACACATTTATTTTTGTGAGGAGGAAGTTAGGTAGACCTTGTGTAAAATTGGCTTTCTGGTCTATGTGTCTTGTTTTAAAAAGACCTTTTCTCTCATCATCACTAATTATGTAAATGACTGGGTACCCATGGAGCTTCGATGTTCATAATACCAGAATGACTTAATTATGGATGAATAATTTAGCTCTTCCGCACTTGCTTGTTACGTGAAATGCCACTCAGCAGATGGACTAACAAGCAAAGAACTATGTATGTATGTATGGTGCTACTGCAATAAAGGACCCGTTATGTGTGACAAAAAGTTTCCTGGTCTCCTTTGTCAAAGATTGTTAATAATGTCTTACTTCAGTGGATTTATGGGTTGCTTTCATATTCCTACATTAGAAACTCTGCTATACTTACGCCCCACAAGTGCACATATATGAACATCATTCACCCATGCCTATACAAGTGTATACAAGCAGACACATCAACATTTAAACTCAAACATGCCAAAGACATGTATAAGAACATATTCATACAGACGCTACCTGCTGACATGTGTCATACCTTCACAAATATTGCCTCCACTGTCAAAGATGCATTTTCAAACTGATATATCCACAAGCAAGCACATTTGCAAGTACACACACAAACACACACACACATGATACAACGCTTGCATTTAAGGCACACTAGTATGGCTCTTCAGTTTTCCAAGACCCTTTGAATTCTATATAAAAGGTTATCATTTAGTTGAGTGCAGGGAGGTATCAACATCTTCTGACCTGAATCAACATCACCATATGCCTGGGGCACATTATCATTGCATCCTAATATCCCATAAATACCTTCGCTTTACTCAGTACTGTTCTGTACCTGGCCAATGTTCAAGAAAGGGAAGTGACAAACAAGATGGATGACAAACTGCTAGCCAACAACCTAGTTTTCTATGATTCCTGTAGTTTCGTCCTTAAGGTTCCAATCACTGTCCTAAGTCACTTTTGTAGGCAAGTTGTGGAAACCCCTTGACAGCTCAAATCTGACTTGGGAACAGTTTTGTCCAATGCATAGGCATACACAAAAATCTTTATTCCATAAAATTTACATTTCAAGTTTGTTTGGGTTTTTTTCACCCCCTGGTCTCTACAGAGCAGCATACCATGCATCTTAAATGTGCAGACACAACCAGGGTCTGTTTACTAGGTGCCCACATGACTTCTATGGCTGCTCATAGACAAGGCCCAAGGAAGGATTTAGCTCTCCGAAAGATAGCTTGCAACTGCACCAGACTCATTGATCAACAAGGCCTGAGGAAGGAGTCTGTTCATGGAAAGCTAGCCTCTGCTTGCAACTTTGTCAGACTCTTTGGTCACCCTTCTCTGGTGTATGGCTGTTAACAGCATCACGCTGCTTGCAAAGATAATTTCCTAGCATGCCACCCCAGCAGTGTGTTTTGTACAGGCATCCGCTCACAGGCTAAGGCAGCAGTGATTTGTCACCAATATCTGGGTTTGAACCACTTTACCCTTTCCGTCACTAATCATTGAGCTTCTTGATCAGTCGTGTACGAGCACATCAAAACGGTGACGGACAGGGACACCGTAGGCTTGTTCAGGAGTACGAAGTGCTGCGTGAGCGCTTCATGTTGGCAATTGAGCGCTCTTTGTCTCTCCTGAACACCTACAGATTTAGTGCAGCGCTTCACTTGTTAGAAGGGAGGTAAATCTTCTGCGCCTCATGATGCGTTGCTAGACTTTCAAAAAGTGTATTCTTTGCCACAGACATCGTTTATGCATGTTTAAATGTATTCTGCATGAATAAAGTCCACTACTGTGTCATCCTTACTTGCCAATACTCGTGCATACAGAGCGCTTGGGGCAAATAAAGCCCGATCCAGACCCAAAATGATGTTTCTGAGGGTTATTTAATGCATCGACGGCCAGTGCGGGATCAAAGATTATAGGTTACCTATAATCTTTGGCGGGATCGAAGACGCCATTT
>JAWQFJ010000506.1:212078-214578 GCA_034096865.1 Theodoxus fluviatilis
TCCTCTTATAGTTATCAAAAGATTTTCACTTTAAATGAACGGCGATATCCGAAAAAAACAGTTTTTAAAATCTATCTATCTATCTATGGCGTTGCTTCGCGAACGAAGATGAGTCGATGCTGCTGTTCACGTCCACCGCAGACACGTTGGTGGCTGTAGAGGCCGATGCGGGACCGGCAAGCCCGACCACCAAAGACCATACATTACAGTAATGTATGGTCTTTGCGACCACGTACAGCGGCCGCAGGGGAAGATCCGGCCAGGGTCTAGCATGGCGCCCTCTCGGTTTTTCCTCCTCTGGCGCTTCTCCTTTAGTGTGTTCCTGCGGGAGCTCTCCAACACTGCAGTGGCTTTATTGATGGTGTGGCGCCAGGCATCTCTGTCAGCAGCGACGGAGGTCCACTGTCGGGGATCGATGTTGCAAGAGATGAGGGTTTTCTTGAGAGAGTCTTTGTATCTCTTTTTCGGGCCTCCTTTGTCACGTCGATCAGTGGAAAGCTCACCAAGTAGTACTACCTTAGGCAGGCTGTGATTTTCCATACTGGAAACATGTGGCCTGCCCAGCGCAGCTGAGATCTCAAAAGCATGGTTTCTATGCTGGTGAGTTGAGACCGTTCCAAAACTTCCACATTTGTGATGTAGTCGCTCCAGTGTATCTCCAGGATCGGACGAATACAGCGTTGGTGGAAGCGTTCCAAGAGCCTCAGGTGTCGGTGGTACAGGACCCAGGATTCTGAGCCATACAGGAGTGTGCTAAGGACAACCCCACTCTGTATACACTGATTTTTGTGTCCTTTCTGAGGTATTTGTTGCTCCACACTCTTATACAACCTGCCAAAGGCTCTGCTGGCCTGGCTATTCTGCTGCCCACTTCCTTGTCTATTTTGGCATCTGCCGTGATGGTGCAGCCCAGGTAGGCCTATGTGAACTGGCTGACAGAGCGTAGTTCGGTCTCCCCAATGTAGATATGAAGAGGGTGAGACGCTTCTCCCCCGACAGCACACCAGGGCTGGACCAGCCCTGGCCAGCCCTGGCATCCAGCCCTGTACCAGCCTAGAAATGGTCATTGGGCCAGCCCTGGACCAGCCCTGGCATCCAGCCCTGGACCAGCCCTGGCATCCAGCCCTGGACCAGCCCTGGCATCCAGCCCTGGACCAGCCCTGGCATCCAGCCCTGGACCAGCCTAGAAATGGTCATCATTGGGCCAGCCCTGGAACAGCCCTGGTATCCAGGCCATGCCTATTCCAGGCCTGGAATTACTGCCTTAGGACATGCGTGGGTTCCAGGGGTGGTCTTGTCCAAGCCCGATAAACTGTCTTGAATCCTTCACTTGAATAACTGTAGCATTTTCTTGAAAAGGAGAAGAATTCTCCAGCAGCCATACCCGGCCAGATACAGAGAGAGAGAGAGAGAGAGAGAGAGAGAGAGAGAGAGAGAGAGAGAGAGAGAGAGAGACACAAACACACAAAAACACATGCACATAAACACACACACATGCACACAGAGCGCGCACAGCACACACAAACACAATGAGAGAAGGCAAAAATTGTACAGATTGAATTTAGATTCCAGAAATATCTTACTAAGTGTAAATAACCTTACATGAAAAACAAAGTCATTGATTGACAAGTAACGACATTTATTAGAATTTATCACTCAGTTACATGAGTTGTATAATTATATTCAAAATATATGCATAGATTTATAGATTTAGTTGTACTTTGAGGTTAGAGATAGTTTGGTTTGCTAAATCTATATCTGTCTAAGAAAATCAATATTCCATTCTTCCATTTCCTTTCCACTTTCTGCCTACGCATTTTGTTGGGTGGTCTGCGTGCCCGGTCTGTTGCTCTTGCCGCCTTTCTGCCTATCCCGCCAGCAGCTCAGCCACTCTCCTAGGTAAGATGTGTACATCTTCCTCTCGACTTGATGTCGTTTTGAGACAGCATCTGTATAAAAAAAATTGGTGAATAAGAATGATATATTTTGAACAAAGCACAGCTCCAAATAGCAAAACTAAAGCTTCTTCATTCTTCCTCAATAGCTCAGCATTCCATATTCTATAATAACAAATGCGTACAGAAATTGATCAAACACTTTTATTCAGACATATGAAAATGTGCTAAGATTTTGGCACTGCCGCTTCTGATGACAAGAGATGAAATCGTTACAAAAAATGTCATGTCTAAATGGAAGTTGCACGATTTAGATATTGAATATTTCTTACTGAAGAGGGCCTGGGGGAGATTGGACAGCTGTGTAAACGCCGTCTTGCTGAGGCTCGATTTGCCAGATAGGTTATATTGCCCCTGAAGAGCTGGCGTCATCAGGGTCTTCCCTGCCATCTGGAGAAGGACTTTGAAGGTTTGCCCCCCCCCCAGATTAGAGATGTAGCGCTCCTGAGGAACAAAAGTTGACCAGATTAAGTACAAAATCATGTATATAAACATGGACAACACAAAAATTACTATACTAAATCTAGATATCGACAAACGGAAAT
>JAWQFJ010000506.1:222078-224578 GCA_034096865.1 Theodoxus fluviatilis
TGTCCGTGTGTCTGACTGTCTGTCCGTGTGTCTGACTGTCTGTCCGTGAGTCTGACTGTCCGTGTGTCTGACTGTCTGTCCGTGTGTCTGACTGTCTGTCCGTGTGTCTGACTGTCTGTCCGTGTGTCTGACTGTTTGTCCGTCCGACTGTCTGTCCGCCTGCCTGCCCGTCCGCCTGCCTGCCTGCCCGTCCGCCTGCCCACCCGCCTGTCTGCCCGTTCGTCTGCCCGCCTGCCCGCATGCCCGCCTGCCCGCATGTCTGCCCGCCCGCCTGCCCGCCTGTCCGTCCGTCTGCCCGCCTGCCCGCCTGCCCGTCCGTCTGCCCGCCTGCCCGCCTGCCCGCCCGTCTGTCTGTCTCTCTGTCCTTCCATCCTTCCCACCGTCCGTTTGCCTGGTGTCCTGTTTGCTTGCTGCTCATCAGTCAACATCTGTATGCGTTTTTTTCAATCTGTTTATTCATAAGCCGGAGAATCCGTGCACCCGATGTGCAAAGGTAAAGAGCAATCATGTCTGTTCGATTCCAGAACAAGGATTCTGTATCAATGTTCATATACTCCTGAATATGAATCGTAAAAAGGTTAAAACGTAATTGTCGCCGTTTACATCGTGAAAACAGCCGATGTCTCTCTGTATGAAAAGAACCTGCGTGGAAGTGCATTTCTGTGTTAATCCTATAAACCGAACTTTTTTGAAAGCACTGATCACAAACTGTATTTCTTAATTGTCATATCGGTCTGCATGCTTCAAAAATAACTCGAGCAATATCAAGTGAATAAGCATTTAAAAACCCGGGCAATGTAGGTTTTTCTGGAGACCAGAGAGAAAGTGTGTTATCGTATAGGCATGTTTATTACTTGTCGCGTCACGGTCGGAAAAAAGCAAATCGGGTTACCTGGAGAAAGAGAGAAAGAGAGGGGAGGAAAAAAGAAAGAAAAAGTAGCACTGACGGTGCAGGTTTTCCTGCAATCACCCACACAGCTTCCACGGTTTCGCAAATAAATCTCCACTAGGGTGGCGGTGCCACAGAGCAAGAAAGCGTCGCTCCCCTCCCGCCCTTTCTCTCTCCACGACACAACGTGGCTGTATATCTTGCAACTCTGGTTTAAAAAGCATCGGCAGAAAAAGCTATCACCAGGCGGCGATGGGCTAATCAGGGTCGGGCCAGGCGCCTTTATCACACTTCCTCGCCGTAAATTAAAACGCTTTAAGGGGTCGACGAAAACGCCCTTTCGGCGCCGATAAGAATGGGGGCTGCACCTCGCTCTCCAGCGGTAGTCGGCCATTTCTGCGACTGCCGGCAGTCTGCGAGGAGGAGGCGCTAGAGGGGGTGGGAGGGTGGGGGAGGTCTTCCTGTCTCTGCAGAACACTAGAGCTTTGTCCAAGGCGAGAGAACGCACTGGGTGGCGGAGAGGACGAGGAGATTTCTTGCCCTCTCCACATGCCGGGCGTCTGCCTCCCGAGCGCCAGACGCAGAGGCCTTGAAAACGCATCAGAGCTCGAGCACATGTTCGCCAACGCGCATAAATCCTCCAGCAGCCCGCTTATCGCTTCTGCAATCATTGTTAACAAGACGCATGAAAACGTCACGAGAGAAGGCAGGCGCGGCGAGGACGCAGAAATCTCCCGTCTTATTGCTGGCGAAACATTCCGGCTGCTCCGAGAGTGCTGCCAATAAAACCCTCTCTTTTTCCCCCTCTCCATCCACTTGCCACATCTCCCTTATAAGCGGCACCTCTATATTCCGTGTTCTTCTCTGGCTCTACTGTACATGTACAGCCAGTGAGAACGAGACTTTGCCCTCGTCCACGCTTTACCTATCCCTCTTTCCACGTTTTTCTTCGCTGCACCTTTTCGGACAGAAGGAAGAGGGGCGCAGACGTAAATCTACGGAAAGAACTGGAATGGAACAGAACGTCAGAAGTGAAGGGGGAGTGGGGGGAGGGATATGGGAGGGAAGGACTTGTGAGGTGCGAGAGATTTCCACACACACGACGAGGAGACAATGGGAAAGACAGTCCGACACACTCGGTGACCTCCCCTTGAAGATGGCGCTGCAGCCCGATGTCGAGGCTGCGGGCGCCAAGAAGTGCGCCGGAGTCAGAGTAACTGGAGACCAAGGCAGCGGAGGAAAAAGACAAGGAGCGTAGGGGCCTCAGCGTGGGGGGAGGGTGGGGGGCGGTTTAGATTTTCGAGGAATGCGGTTTGACGGTGGAAAAGAGAGATAAGAGGAAGGAGAAGAGAGTGAGGTGAAGGCCCGGATGTACACGGTTTAGTGGGTAAAAAGACAATGATCACAGATCCATAATTATCTGTCAAGTGTTTACTGTCATGTCACTCTCTCGTATTAATACCCGGTAACACATCAATACAGACAGTTCAAGACAAGGTGTACACTTTCAGAGGTTTCTTGTATCTGACTGGATTCGTGACCAAGGCATACGTGCTCGAGAAAAACCATGCACAAGTACGTACATGTATGCGTGCACAGACCGGCTAAGCA
>JAWQFJ010000506.1:237078-272078 GCA_034096865.1 Theodoxus fluviatilis
GCTTGTGTAGCTACCTCTCCAACTTTGCGTTTCACAGTAGTGTCTATTCAAATAACTGTAACTTCCGGAAAGTTCCACATACAAACATGCTACTGGTGCCATCGCAAAGCTCAACTTTGTAGCTTTAAAATGATACATAACTCCAATAAGTCAAACACCGATTCATGACCCGTTTTTTGATGCTCAGTTACATTTCATCATATTGTCATTAGCGTTCCAGTCCAATTATCCGATCCTCAAAAAGAAGAAAAAGTCCACATAATTGACTTCGTGTAATTCACCAGCTACCTGTCCAAAGTTCACTCCTACATTACGAAATTTCCTTCAATCCACTGTGGGCATTTCAAGGCAACTAAACTCACTTTAATCCCGTTCGATCCAAAAGAGTGTTAAAATCAAATACATTGAAAAATGACACGCAGAAAAATGGGTTCATTCACAACCAAAACCGACTTCTTGAGAAGAATATCTGCCATGAATAGCTAGATCATGCACAATATTTGTTGAGCCCGATATTGCGATTGTTGCCACACCGAAAATCTTTATTTCTAAATGCCTGGCGTAGTTAAAAATTTATTCATAAGTTGTACTTTAAAACATATAGAAATGAATAGTGTTGAGTAAACAGATAAACATAATCAACAACCTTTCAAAAATGCGGTTTGATGCGCAGAGCAGCATGCATTTGACATAATGACCCATCAGGTAAATACATCCTTTACACAAGAATTACATACAAAATTTGTTTTAAAAAAACTACAGTGCAAAACAGTTTATAATAGGTCACTAGTTACGAGAAACGTTTATCTGTCTTATTTGTTACAATACAGTAATGTGGCACAATTCTTCTTCTTCTTCTTCTTCTTCTTCTTCTTCTTCTTCTTCTTCTTCTTCTTCTTCTTCTTCTTCTTCTTCTTCTTCTCCTCCTCCTCGTCCTCCTCCTCCTCCTCCTCCTCCTCCGCCTTCTTCTTTTCTCCTTCTTCTTTTCTCCTCTTTTTTTTCCCTCTCCTCCTCCTCCTCGGCTCCACATTCTCTTCCTCCTTTCATTTCTATACTTATCTAATGTGGTGTGTACTGTGAATCCAACATTTCATGTACCTACTCCCTAAAGTGAGAGCGTTTCCTTTCAGCTATCCGACACACCATCTACATCACGTATCTACGGTGTCTGCACGAGAAGGTAAAAAGAAAACGAACAATACTTTTTTAAAAACTGGGCACGACTGGCTTGCAGGTATTTCTTCAGACTCACCTCTGCACACATTTTTCTTATCTTTTTTTCCAACCCAAGTCTAGGCTTACAACTGCTGTCGTCTTGACGTTTACCTCACCGCCTGCACTTGTTCTCTCCCTACAGGAAACAAAACATGTGCCCTGGGGAGGCCTCAAGTGGGCGGTGTCGAGTTACTTCCCCTGTCCGCCGCTCGGATCGGCGAGTCAGTCATGTGCAAAGCACTATCACTGTCCAGACACAACACAATTATTTCCCCAAAGAAAACAGGAGGACTGCGCCAAATTGGCCCTTACAAGCCCCAACCCCTCACGTCTCGACAGAATGGGCGAGATAACGCCTCTACCCCTCACCCCCTCACCACTCCATTCCCTCTCTCCTCCACCCCTTGGGGAGGCAACCTGTCTGTACCTGAAGAGTGAAGAGTAAAAAAGCTTGCAACTCCCCTCCTTCCCTTTCTCCTACCTGACAGATCTTCCCCGCCATCTTGCACCTGCTCACCCTCATTAGCCATCTACTCTCTCTCTTTCTCTCTCTCTCTCTCTCTCTCTGTCCCTCTCTCTCTCTGTCTATCTCTGTCTCTCTGTCTCACTCTCTCTCTCTCTCTCTCTCACGCTCTCTCTGTCTGCCTGCCTGCCTGTCTGTCTGTCTGTCTGTCTGTCTGACTCTGTCTCTGTGTCTGTCTGACTCTCTCTCTCTGTCTCTCTCTCTCACGCTCTCACTCTCTCTCTCTATCACACACACACACACACACTCACACACACACACACACACACACACACACACACACACACACACACACACACACACACACCAGCAGCAGCAGCAGCATCAGCATCAGCAGCAGCAGCAGCAGCAGCAAAAACACTAACATCAACACCAACAACACCACCTTGCACTCACTCAAACTACATGTTGGTGGGTGCACACTGCGAATAAAAAAGGACACGGGTATCCGCATTTTAGTCAAGTCTGTGAAAAGGCATGAGAAGAGCAGGTTATTTAGACGATTATGTGGTCGGGACGAATATGGCAACGAGAAAGAGTATAGGCACTTTAACTACAACTCTTAGTGAAACAGAAATGTGATTCAGTACGTCCTTCGTGGTATTGCAACAGTTTGAGTTTTTTTAACACGCACACAGTATGTCGATGTTGAGTGCTTTAACCACACACAATTTAATATCTCTCTTCTCTGTCTTATCCAGGATATTGTACGTGGTATCTTTGTACTGCAACGCGTTGGTTTCAGCTGAGGTGAACATTCTGTCATAGCTACGTAAATTTTGTTGTTGTTGTTGTTGCTGTTGTTGTCGTTGTTGTTGTGTTTTTTGTTTTGGTGTACTTGTTTGACTTCATACGGGTACTTCATCCTGCCACATGCACATATAACTAACATTCTATGAAACGAAAGCCGTAGCAACATGCGTCGGCTCCTTGGCATTTCTTCCTCCAGAATCTCTGCCGCCCTTCGTTTACTACCCTAGTCCGGTTCGCCGTGGAAAACTGCGATCTAACAATAGAGTTAGGACGGAAAACTCTCCTCAACCAAGAGCAGCTGGCCATAAAGCAACGCAGTGCCCCGACACCTGTGTAAACAGCCGCGTGGCTCATGGACAGGTCGTAATGCGCCTCTTCATTATTGACATCCAAGTCATCGGGCCTCTGGCTTGGAAAAAAGCAGCCTTGCTTGCGTAAAAGTTACGGCGATGGAACGTGTGTGGAGGCACTGGTGGATGCTTCTCAAATTGACTGAGTGAGTAACTGTCCGGCTGACTGCTTAGCTGACTGCCTGAGTGATTATCCGGTTGACTCTTTGGTTGGCTGGCTGGCTGGCTGGCTGGCTGGCTGCTGCTGGCTGGCTGCTGGCTGGCTGACTGACTGGCTGGCTGACTGACTGACTGACTAACTGACTGACTGACTGACTGACTCATTGACTCACCAATCAACCAACGTACCAACTACCAATCGTTGACTGACTGACCGACCGACCGACCGACCGACCGACCGACCGACCGACCGACCGAGTGAGTGTGTGAGAGAGTGAGTGAGTGAGTCAGTGAATGAGTCAGTGAGTCAGTGAATGAGTCAGTGAGTCAGTGAATGAGTGAGTCAGTAAGTGAATGAAAGAATGAGTGACTGAGCGATCGACTGACTTGACTGTATGAGGTTGACAGGACTGGATTGGACTGAGAGAGCGACTCTTTGACTGAAACTGATTGGCGAACAACTGGTCACATCTGAATGACTAATCTTTTTAAGTAGAAGGACTGCATGGCTAATTAACTAACACAAAAGGTAGTGTTACACATTTGCAGGAACAGGCAAGACATTTCACGAACAACAGACGCTAAGAAGCCTCAGAAATGCGCAGTTTATCCTAAAAGACAATCAACAGTAGGAGAAATGTGGAGGAACCGCCTACCTAAAAGAATATGAGAAATAACAAAGATTAACGACAGTGATTATACAAAGGTAACGGAGAGTTCCCGGCATTAAAAGGTAGATATTCATGTCTGACTTCTTCCTCCCTTCCTTCCTTTGCTTGCTTTTCTGTTCATTCACTTTAATCTCAGCTGAGCAAAGTATATTCATATCCAGTCATATACTTTCATCTATTCAGTTCTCGGTATACCAAAATGAACACTGCTGTGTGTCATCTATTATGTATGCATGTGTTCATTTATCAGTTCACACGTCTAGCCAGTCAACCAAACTTCCACCAAGTAACCCGTTAATTCACCAAGCATCATATCTCTCTCTCTCTCTCTCTCTCTCTCTCTCTCTCTCTCTCTCTCTCTATATATATATATATATATATATATATATATATATATTTCACGCGCGCACACATACATACAAGAGGGCGCTCGCGCGCGCGCACACACACACGCACACACACACACGTGTCTTTGTACTTGTCTAAAATATAGTAATTGCTGGAAAATGAAAGACAAAAATCAAAACAGAAGACCATTTAGGCAGATATGATGGTTGTTTTGACGTAGTGGTGGTGGTGGTGACGACGACAACGACGAAGACGATGATGATGATGATGATGATGATGATGACGATGATGATGACGATGATGGCGATGATGATCCATGTGTACATGGACCCATCCATCTACCACTCATCCACCTTGACCACGACAAACACATGCGCATATGCACCCATGCATTCATGCATGCAAGCATGCACTTATAAACTCTCTCTCTCTCTTCATCCTCGCCCATCCATCCCCCATGCACGCTCTCACAAACACTCTTACTTGCACCCACGCACCCACCCTCTCGGTCATTCACACAGGCGCGCACACACTCATGCTCTTCCATGCGCGTTCCTCATCCACCCTCCACGCACACACCTGTACGGGACTTGCCAGCTTCATACAGGGAGATGGCCACCTTGCACAGCCCAGTGCCGCTGCGGTGGGGGCCTGCCACGACTCGATTGAAGCCCACGTACACACTGTAGTCCAGGGCGCCGTAGGCGGGCTTCTGGCCGCTCAGCGTGAAGAGGTAAGGGGATTCCAGCACCTGCCTTGAACTTCCACCCGAAGACCACTCCAGGCGCTCATCGCTGACGTCCAGCGTCACCTTGGCTCCCTTCTTCACGAAGTTGTTGACCACGCGGAGAAGGTGGCCCCCGTTGGTGGAGGCGTCCAGGTAGCCAGGCAACTCATTGCCATAGACGCGCAGCTGGCGGTTGTGCATGTGGGCCTCCGCCATGTTGGACGTGGTGCCGTTGTCCCCGCCGAAGCCGTCCCCAGCAGGGCTGTCCGACACGTCCAGCGTCCAGAGACGCGGAGATTCCCCGTACTCCAGCAGGAACTTGACGCCCTGAGGAGAGGAGAGAAAGATTACACTGATTAAGAAATTTAAACATCGCACCCAACAAGAAAAAAAGCAGCCATTCTGGCGTAGCTTTCTCAAGGCTTCGGCCCGGCTTCTTCAGCGCTCAGACAGACAGAAGTAACTTGGTGTTCAGTCCATGCATGCTGTAGACTGCCGGCAGGACGTGCGTATCCACCCCAGTCTCAGTTGAGCGTTTGCTTGGTGGCCACATTGATGATCACATTGTTGGGAATAAGCGCCCCGGGCAATGGACATAGCCCCGCGGTGGGTGAAGGCACCACAGAGCACAAGAAACGTGCCAGGAGTGCTCGAATCTGATTCGAGGGCGATCAAGTAGAAATAAAGTGTCTATAGTTCTAAATAATTTTTTTTGCTTTCTAAAAAATAATCGTAGCTTCTTGCTCCGCCATACTGATGCAAATTTTGACTTGAAAGAGTAACATTCGGCCAGAGACGCTCGATGCCCCCCTGCTCAATTGGAACCACTGGCTGCTGGGGTTTCGGAGCCTGTTCCAATAGAGCAGCCACGTAAGGCCCCAAGCAGTCAAAGAGGCCACGAAGTATATATGCAGCTTGGAGGTTTTTACGACAAAAGAGTCCATGCAAAGTATATAATTTTTACAAAGGCAAAAACGGACTCATCAGGCCCCCACCTTGTAGCGGCCCGTGAAGTCGATGCGGATAACTGCCTGGGCAGAGCAGGAGCGGTCGGGGAAGGGGGAGGGGGGCTCCAGGAAGTGCACGTGGGGGGAGTAGCCCTGCACGATGCCGTGACGTAGGTCCACCTCCACGTAGTGATCGCTGAAGGCCGCCAGACTCCCGCACATCGCTCCTGCAAAAGACACAGAAATGAATGAACGAACGAATGGAGCAAATGAGAATTTTCTACTGATTGCACCTTGATAAATGAAATTGTAAATTTACTATGTGTGCGGTTGCGTTCAGCATACATGTTTGTGTGAGAGAAAATGACAGCCAGACATCCGTGATGCCTTTTATGCAATTTCTCTGTCTCTCTCTCTCTCTCTCTGTCTCTCTCTCTCTCTCTCTGTCTCTCTCTCTCTCTGTATCTCTCTCTCTCTCCCTCTCTCTCTGTCTCTCTCTCTCTGTCTCTCTCTCTCTATCTCTGCCTCTCTCTCTCTCTGTCTCTCTCTCTCTATCTCTGCCTCTCTCTCTCTCTATCTCTGCCTCTCTCTCTCTCTATCTCTGTCTCTCTCTCTCTCTCTCTATCTCTCTCTATCTCTGCCTCTCTCTCTATCTCTGTCTCTCTCTCTCTCTATCTCTGCCTCTCTCTCTCTCTCTCTCTCTCTCACACACACACACACACACACACACACACACACACACACACAAAAACACACACACACTTGCACACACATGCGTACTCGTACACACTCGCGTGCATCTATTATGACGTAAATTTAACAATGATTTACAACAACGACGACGACGACGACAATGATGACTACGATGACGATGACGATGACGACGATGATGATGATGATGATGATGATGATGATGATAATGATGATGATGACGACGAAGATGTGATAACGTACAAGGGAAGCACTTTCAGTCGACGTATGTATATTTTAAAAGTTGCTACTAGCACACTTTCGAAGCTGTGGTTGTATTTCCAAGCAAGAGTCTGAGAGTCGATCGACTGGCGTTAATTCGGTAGTGACAACAACGATCTTACTATATGTAGGATCTTTGGTGACCCGACGAGAACGAAAACTTGACACAAGCGGTGACAATGTTACTTAGCGGGGTTGAGGAGGGCAGGCACCTATGTCAGTGTTCGGAATAAGTATGAGGAGATAGCGTCTTGCTGGCTGGTAGTTGGTCATCAGGTTTGTAACGCCGACTCTTCAAAAACGACGACGACGACTTTTTACCCGTGATGTCTCTCCGTCTGCGATCCGAGATATGAGTGATATCACGTCAGCCGTAATCCACCTCTAGTTAGGCACACGCTTGAGATCATTCTTAGCATCCCACCCCCAAACCCCCACCCCAATATGGATTTTCTTCTTACGAGCTTTTCCTTCAAACATATTACTTTTAGAGGGTCGTTACTGAGAGTACGCATAGTTTGATTGCCAGTAAAAGATTCGAAAGGAAGAGGCAATGTAAGAGATGAATAAAAATAGTAAGAAATGTTTTTGCATGTCTGGACAATGCTATGAATCTCGTTCTTTGTTACTTCACTGCACACTCTTTCTCCCTCCCCCACCCCCTCTACCTTCTCCCCCCCCCCCTCTCTCTCTCTCTCTCTCTCTCTCTCTCTCTCTCTCGATCTTTCTCTCTTCATTACTCTCTCACTCTCCATATCTTCCGTGTAAGACGCCATTGAAGCAGGCTTTGTGTTTGAGCTCCGTATATATCGCCGTACTACTGGATTCTGACCGTGTACTGGAACACCATGATGGAAGAGAACCTGCCTAAGATTGTGCTACAAGCGGTGAGCGAACTTTTAACAACTCACATTTTGAAATTTTGGAACATTGAAGCAAAATTTGACTGTACTACAATAACGTTGAAATGGGCCAGTCCACTGTCTGTTGAGGGGAACAGTGTTGGTGGTCGGTTCGGCAACTTCGTCTCCAGAAGCCGAAAATCTCCTTCGAAGAGGCAGCATGATCTTTGGAGACGACAACTGTTCCAGACAAGACAACAGGAACATTTCCAGGGGACGGGGGCTGCCGATTTGTCACCTAGGCATTCCTTTGACAAGCACGTTTCTCCTCGGCACGTAGCACCCCATTGTACACCAGGAATGGAACATGCGAAGGCACAGCATGCAAGTGACTGCATCCCTAGTGCATCCCAAACAGCTCCTAAAAACCATGCGCGACCAGCGTGTGAGAAGACGACACGTGAGTTCGACGGAGAAAGCGTGCGTCCCGCCGAGAAGACTGCTCGACAGCCGTCCATGGAAACTGCATCGACCTTATCCGAGCATCATCGAAGTGTCTGCCTTGAAGATGATGCATTAGCCGGCGAAAGGAGCCAAGATAAGATCGTGCAGTGTGCATTCGAGGGTGCTATGCACGTTGGATCTATCAACGTATCTGAGATCTTTCGGCAGCTAGGGAGAGGGGTCACGAAACCAGAGCATGTGCGTGCATGGTGTGATGTGTGTGCTGAACCCCTCAGTTCGTGGTTGAAGTGCTCTGCATGTGCACATTCAGCCTACTGTTTTTACTACTTTGCAAGAACTGCTCATCCGAAACACACAGCACCATGTGTTACGTAGATGTGTACCTGCTATGCGTTGTCAAACTGTTCGTAACTGGTCACTGCTGATTTGTCATTTTGCAAAGCCGAACCTTCCTGAATCTGTCCATTTGTAAACGTAATTTCTACAATTATTTTGAGATAGTTGCATTTTGAATCTTTAAGCGTGATGTCATTGAGAACATTTGAACGTAATTATCCTTTGACTGGTTCTCTTTTCAAAAGCGTTGTTGTCCGATGATGGCAATGTTGTTGCAGTTTGTGATGACAGAGAAGTATTACTTGTGCTAATTTTTCACAGTTTTTTTTCTGGAGCACACATTAACGACAAAAATCGAAAATCCAACGGATATACAGCATCTTGTAGCGATAGTCGGCAGTGCCGACGCCATGTTGTGTTATTTACAAACCGATTGTTACGAGTACATCCATAACCGTCCGAAGATATGTGACTACGTTCCCGTCAGAGGATCCGGAGAGACTGAAAGTGGCTGTTCTTGGATGAAGAGAGCATCGGCTGACATTTCTAGCGATATTTTCATTTATTTATTGTCCTTTTGTTCTGCATTTATTGCATTTAAGTCACACAGCTTGCTTGAATCGTTTATGCTTGTGCTGTCATGACTTTTTAACAGTCATGTTTGAGTACTGTAAGTTGATTTTTGCAAACTGTTTTGTCAATGGGCCGGAGGCCTGACAATAAAGTTTCAAAGTCTCAAAGTCTCAAAGTCTCTCACTATCCATCTCTCTCTCTCTCTCTTTCTTTCTCTCTCTCTCTCTCTCTTTCTCTCTCTCTGTCTCTCTCTCTCTATCTCTCTCTCTCCCTCTCTGTCTCTCTTTCTCTCTCTCTCCCTCTCTGTCTCTCTTTCTCTCTCTGTCTCTCTGTCTCTCTGTCTCTCTCTCTCTCTCTCTCTCTCTCTCTGTCTCAAGGGCTAAATGTAAGAAAGGCACTACTGCCTAATTCACTACCCTTATAAAATAAAGTTCGTTCGTTCGTTCTCTCTCTCTCTCTCTTTCTCTCTCTCTCTCTCTCTCTCTCTCTCTTTCCTTGTACATATGCAGACCTAAGAGATCAAGAGCCTGCTGCAGCTGCATATTTCCAGCCAGCCATGGAGAAAGGGAAGGTGACCTACTCTAGACAAATACAGAGGGGGTACTGACTGCAGTGGAAAAAGGACTGGCAGCTGATTCCAGTGGAGTAAGGAGGAGCAGCTGACTCCAGCGGAGTAAGGACTGGCAGCTCACTCCAGTGGAGTAAGGAGGAGCAGCTGACTCTAGTGGAGTAAGGGAGGGGCAGCTGACTCTAGTGGAGTAAGGAAGGGTAGCTGACTCTAGTGGAGTAAGGAGGGGCAGCTGAATCTGGTGGAGTAAGGAGGGGTAGCTAACTCCAGTGGAGTAAGGACTGGCAGCTCACTCCAGTGGAGTAAGGACTGGCAACTTATTCCAGACATGATAAAATAGTGAAGCTGTTCGATTCCAGAACACTGTGGAGGAAGAGGCTGGCACCGATTCCTGACATTTTTGCAGACAGGGGAGGCCACTGACTCCGAAGTATGTACAGAGAAAGAAGGGATAACACTGACTCCACTCATTAAATTGGAGAGAGAGAGAGAGAGAGAGAGAGAGAGAGAGAGAGAGAGAGAGAGAGGGGGGGGGGGGGAGGCTACTGCCTATTCCAGACATGAGTAGATAGATATATATCGATGACCATCGATTCCAGATATCTGCGAAGAGATGATTGGTCACTGACTCCAGACGTCTGTGGACAGAAGCTTCAACTTACTCCAGATATGCATAGAGACAAGGCACTCTACTGACTCTGGATGTATATGACAGCGCGGCATCAGCCGACTTCACCTTGTGGCGCATGGAAGTACGCCTGCGATGCGGCCTGTGTAATTTCAGACGTTGTTCCGCTCAACTTGTGAGCGTTAGTTTATAACACCTTACAGCGGTTGAATATACTGCTGGCCTTCCATGACCTGAATAATTCAGACAGCTTGTTCTGCTACCCAGGCCTGTTGTTACGCAGTTTAGTTAATTTCAGTGCCTGCTAGCGGTCTCCGAGTGTCGAACGCATACGCCGGTTTGCGGCTATGGTGCTGCAATTACATCTCTTTATGATTGTATTTCCAAAAGGAGATAACAGATAACCTACAATTTATTGGGTTGTTCCTTGGATAAAACCTTGATCTTGCAGCAAATTACGTCAGAATCCCTAGTGAACTTTTAACGTTATTTTGCACACAGAATAACCAACCAACCAACCAACCGACCGACCGACCGACCGAAAATAAAACCTTGGCGAAGGTTAGAAGTAAAGACTCAAAGAGATGCAGTGGCGGCTTCTAGTCCTGTACGCGCTGACAGAGATAATTATAGGCCCCCTGACTCCAGACGTATAAAACGAGAGGAGGCTATTGGTTCCAGTGGAGAGAGAGGCTACCACCGAAGGTCTTCTATGCAACCACCGACTCCAGACGGGTGTGGAGAGAGACGGGTGACCACTGCCTCCAAACATTATGAAGCGGGAGTAGTCAGCGTACTCCAGACTGTAGGTGGAGAGACAGACAACCCACCGCTGCATCCAGACGTCTATGAATAGATGAGTGGTCAACATACTCCAGACTTAAGGTGAAGAGACAGGTAACCCACCGCTGTCTCCAGACGTCTATGAATAGATGAGTGGTCAACATACTCCAGACTTTATGTGAAGAGACAGGTAACCCACCGCTGTCTCCAGACGTACGTCTATTAATAGATGAGTGGTCAACATACTCCAGACTTTATGTGAAGAGACAGGTAACCCACCGCTGTCTTCAGACGTACGTCTTTTAATAGATGAGTGGTCAACATACTCCAAACATTGTGGAGAGACGTAGGGCCGACCGCTGACTTCAGACGAACGTCTATGAATAGATGAGCTGTCAACATACTCCACACTTTATGTGGAGAGACAGAGGGCCGACTGCTGACTCCAGACTAACGTCTATGAATTATGTGGAGAGAGAGAGAGGGCCGACCATGATTCCGGATCTGTGGGGAAAGGGGCGAGCACTGACTCTGCTCCCATCCCACTTTCCCCGTGTAAACACTCCAGGCGGGCCAAGAGTCTTGTGGATAGACGCATGTCCGATGTGCCCCCAATTTTGCTCCTCTAATTGGAATTCCAGCCGCCTGGATGCAGAGACCCCGGCTTTATGGTTCTTTCACCACAGGGGTGGAAATCTCGATGTATTGACCACTACATCCCTGCTGCACATCGTTTCAAGAAACATTAGGGTGTGCAAGATTCTAAAAATGTGAACAAAAAGACCATGCGGTGATAACATTTTCTCGACTGTCCAGATTCCCCGTAACCGAGGACTGGAGTTGCAGCAGGGAAGCAGAGCGACGAAGCCCTGCACAGCGTGGAGGATGGCATAGAGGATGCAAGGTGGTGAATGGCCAACATTACAATTATCATTCCGTGGAGTCTGTTAACCCTTACTGTGCCATCCGCCGTGGCCATTACTAACCCTTGTCTCCCCGTTTGGCATGACGTTTGTTGCCACTTGCCTCGAAGTATCATGCTGTGAAGTCCTTTTCAGTATAGGTACAGTGTAAATTTTCGTGCGTCTACTATTGCTTGTTTCAGTAGGTATTACAGATAACCTGTGACAACAATTCTCAAGCAAAGGCCGTTTCGCATCGGTGCTCATGACAAGCAAGCGCGCTCTCTCTCTCTCTCTCTCTCTCTCTCTCTCTCTCTCTCTCTCTCTCTCCTCCCTTCCTCTCTCTCTCTCTCTCTCTCTCTCTCTCTCCTCCCTCCCTCCCTCTACCCCACCCTCTCTCTCCAATCCACCCACCCTCTTACTCTTACTCTCATTCTCTCTTCCCTTCCTCCCCCTTTCCCCAGCTCCCCCCCTCTCTCTCTCTCTCTCTCTCTCTCTCTCTCTCTCTCTCTCTCTCTTACCACATTTCACTATTTTGCCTCAAGGGCTGAATGAAAAAAGGCACTACTGCCTAATTCACTAAACTTGTAAAATAAAGTAAGTTCATTCGTTCGTTCTCTCTCTCTCTCTCTCTCTCTCTCTCTCTCTCTCTCTCCCTGTCTCTCTCTTTCTTTCTCTCTCTCTCTCTCTCTCCACACGCGCGCGCGCGTACCCCCCCCCCCCCCCCCCCCCCATACAAACACACCCGCCAAACACACATATACACATACGCGCGCTTGCGCGTGCGCACACGCCTTTTTGGGGTGGGGTGGGGGTAGGGTGGCTAGTACATCTGAAAGCTTCGATAATATTAATACGGCATGGAAATGAGTTTGCGTTGCATTGCGTTGCGTTGTGTTGCTTGAGCAATCTACATAAATAGATCCATTTTCCACCAAATGGAGACACCCACAGAAGAGATGAGTAAGTTATTCACATGAAAGAGGTGTTAACGTCCGACAAGCTCCTCCTGAAGTAGATTGCCTGGTATCTATAGTGACAGCCCAAGGGAAGGATAACAGTTTTTCTGTTTAAAGCTTTTAAGTTAGATACAGCTAGGGTACTTCACTACATTAATAAACAATACTATTTAGCAAATTTTTTGAAAGGTTTAATCAGTTTGACGAAAGGATTACTTCACTTCCTCAAAGCAGCAGTTAGGATGGTTAAAAGGGGAAGGGATCATCTCTGGAGAAGATAGAGAGAGCAGAAGTCAAAAGGAAATATACATCTCTACACCGACGAGTCTGCACGTTGAGAAATCAATCAGTCTGCCTGGAGAGGAGACAACAACATGCATAGAGAATAGCTTGTAGATTTCAGACAAAATCCCAATCAGTGGCAATGTTTTTTCGTTGGAGCGTCAGGTTTATAATTCCTTTACCCTGCGTCAACCGTCCACGGAGGTTATTTTAGCAAAACCACAGAAAGGCAAGCAACATCTAAGGTTTTCTTAATGACGTTAGGGACAAAATGAAAAATTACCAAACTGACAACCCTGGGCACTGTGCATTGCTTCAGCCATTGTAGCGTGCTGTTGTGAGGCGAACCCGTGAGATCAATCACATCATTCGTGACAGAATGGCCTTCCGTATTCAACAATAGCTTTTTTCTGCTCAGTCTCGAACGACAGACGTTGCTCATACTGATATATTTGCCTCAAAGCACCACGGGGGTTTTCGCCTTATGGCCCAATGACCATAACTCCTAACCCACAAGAGAGCACTCCGAGAGCGCAAACCTCCGCCAAGGCAGCCACAGCTGTGGAGGTATGACATCACCTCTTCCATGGCCTGTATAATTCAAGCAGCATGTTCTGCTTGTCCGACCTGACGCTTCTAAGTTTAGTTCATTTTAGCGCCTGCTACCGTCTCTGAGTGTGGAATGCATAAGCCGACACATGCCAGCCTATGGCCTAGAACGATGAATTTCTGTTTATGGTTGTAATTACAAAAGGAAACAGATAACAGATAACTTCCAAAATTTAATAGATGGTTCCTTGGGTGAAATCCTTACCTTGCACTGAATTTCCTTAGAATCAGTTTTGAAATGTTTGAGTTATTTTGCAGAATAACGAAAGAGCTAACTAACTGAAAAACATAACCTCTTCGGCGGAGGAAACTGCAGATTCGTCACTCCAAATATGTTGGGGGACATCGAGCAGCATCGGTTGTATGTTGTACTCAAGTTCTTTGCTTATGACACGCAGTTCATGACAGTCTGGTCATCGTCATTGACAACATTGTTGGCGGCGAATACAGCTCTCCACCCCACACGTTCTTCTTAGTATGGATGTTATCAAAATTTTCATTGAAAATTCGTTCCAGGTAGGCCTACGTTCTACTCGTCGACTTCTGCATTCTTAAAGTTTCACACAGTCAAACATTTTTGTCTTCGCCTTGGGATGTACTCGCATCTTCAACGCCACTCAATCACATTGATGACCGAAAATAATCGCAGGCCTCGGATGAAATTGCTCGTTTGCCGGCGGCTGAGGTGGCTCGGGTCTTTGAGAATACAGAGCCCAGATCGGTCCCAGCAGACAGACCAGGCCCGGTTGAGAGACGTTTTATTGACGTAAGTAGAACGTCTCGTGCGTCCGTCTGCTCTGCAGACTTCCATCAACCTCCAGTTCCCTTTTTATGGCTTCTCTAGTGCCCCAGTCAGCCAGACGGCGTGTAGCGTATCCTGCACGTACGGCCGTCTTTTGTGCACTCGTACTTATGCACGTTGTTCGACTCGGAGAGAGTAATGATAAAGAATAAATTGGGTTTGTTCTTGGTTTCTGGTGTCAGACGTCATGTACACACGTTGATTTACTGTTTGTTTATTCTATTTTGCCTTTTCTTTCTTCTCTCTCTCTCTTTCTTTCTTTTTTGTCTTTCTCTCGTTTTGTCTGCCTACTTGTGTCTGTCTCTGAGACTTCACGTGTGTGTGTGTGTGTGTGTGTGTGTGTGTGTGTGTGTGTGTGTGTGTGTGTGTGTGTGAGTGTGTGAGTGTGTGTGTGTGTGTGTGTGTGTGTGTGTGCGTGCGTCTGTCTGTCTGTCAGTCTGTCCGTCTAACTGACTGCCCGTCTGCATCTCTCTCTCTCTCTCTTCTCTCTCTCTCTCTCTCTCCATCTCTCTCTCCATCTCTCTCTCCATCTCTCTCTCCATCTTTCTTTCTCTCTCTCCATCTATCTCTCCATCTCTCTCTCCATCTTTCTCTCTCTCTGTCTCTCCATCTCTCCATCTCTCTGTCTCTCCATCTCTGTCTCTCCATCTCTCTCTCTCTCCATCTCTCTCTCCATCTCTCTCTCCATCTCTCTCTCCATCTCTCTCTCCATCTCTCTCCATCTATCTCTCCATCTCTCTCTCCATCTTTCTCTCTCTCTGTCTCTCCATCTCTCTGTCTCTCCATCTCTGTCTCTCCATCTCTCTCTCTCTCCATATATCTCTCCATCTCTCTCTCCATCTCTCTCTCCATCTCTCTCTCCATCTCTCTCTCCATCTCTCTCTCTTTCTGTCTCTCTTGCTCACTTTGCGCCGAGCCTCCGTTGAGTGAAGACGTGGCTAGAGTAGCTCCGCATAGTACAGTGTGATTCGGTGGATGTCCGTGCCAGTTGTACTGCTGTTAATCGTTTGTTTGGTTACGGCTTACAGGTGATTGACAGCTTGTGAGTCTTCCTAACTTTATTTGAGTTTGACTTTATTTGAAAACATTTCGGATTTTCTTACTGTTTCCTTTGTGAGTGCGTTCACTTCGAGTGACCACCCCAATATGGGGGTTGACATTGACTGTTACCGTCGGCGCATTGGTGCGTTCGACGCTTGTAAACGACCGCGCCGTGTCGTGAGCGCTACGCGCCGTACAACCCCGAGTCAAGGTGGGACATTTTCACTGACTTTTCTGCTCGTGTGATGATTTGCACTGTTTTTGTGTATGCTCTGTGGGGACACGGTTTAGCAGGTCAGTTGGTCCTCACGTCTCCGTGTGTAAAGAGTCTCGCGGTCGGAATGATGGGTGGTGATCTTGTGGTGATACCGCGTTTTGAGGGATCAGGAACTTCTGTGTGCTACACTGTAGATTTGAGGGATGTCTTGATGCAGTGTAATGACGTGGAGCGCAGCACGGGGCATTGAGAGAAAGAAGATGTGGAGAGGATTGTCAGTGCAATGGGAGAGAAACTCGAGAGAAGAATGGATGCTATGGAGGCAAGAGTCACGACGGAATTGGGGAGAATGAGGAATGAGTTAGAGGTTATGGCTGCAAAGCTTTCCTCTTTGGAAACAGAAATTAGGACTGTGCATGCCAGAGTCGATGCGCATGAAGTGACTTTAGACTTGCTTATTGATGAACACAAGAAGATGGAGGAAAGGATGGAGGAACGAGAAATCCGTGACAGATGTGATAACGTCATCATGCACGGAGTTCCTGAGAACGAGAACGATGAGCACGAGAACAGCGAAGAGAGTTCGTGAACACTGTGAACCTCGTGCTTCCCACTCAGATTCAGGCAACGGATATCGTTTGCGCGCATAGGTTAGGCATGAGAGTTCAGAGGAAACAGAGGCCACTGATTGCCAAGGTGGTTAGATCAACGGTCAAGTTTGCTATCCTCGAGCGGCGGAAGGAACTGAAGGAGAAAGGTTTTGGGGTCTCGGGAGATTTGACACCGCGACAACGACACGAACTGCAGAAGGCACAGGTCTTCATAGCCTACTTCAAGAGAGGAGTTCTTCACACTGAAGCCCGTGTACCACCCAGTGCCACTGACGAGGTAGCTGCTGGCGACAGAACCGTCGGCGACCCAGTTGGCCGGACACTGCGCTCTCGCACCAATCCTCGGGGGAGAACGCGATTGGATCGTGGCCAAGGCCTACGAGACAACCATTCTATACATGCAGGTAACCACACTCGTTTTTTCTCTCGTGGAACCTTGAAGTTTTTGTGGTGGAATGTTGAGGGACTATTGAGCAAATTAGACGATCCAGATTTTCGGCAGTATTTATACAACTTTTCGATAATTGGTTTGGGTGAAACGTTTATAGAATCTGTAGACATTTCACACTTTCTTCCTTCCTTTGAAACATACATTGCTCCAGCTGTAAAATTGTCTAACCGGGGGAGGAGGTCAGGCGGTTTGCTCTGTCTTGTAGAAAAGAATGTATGCCCTACTTCCACCAAATTGAATGTAACTTTGATAACGTGATTGTTTTCCGCATTGACAAGATGTTGTTTGGTTCGGACAAGGATGTTTTGGCATTTTTATATATGTACCGCCAAGTGGTTCACCTTATTATGATTATGTAAACGAATCAGATGGTAAACTTCTGTTACAGCAATGCTTGTCTGATATAACTTCTGTACATGAAGACTGCAGTATTCTCTTGTGCGGTGATCTTAATGCTAGAACTTCCAAGTGGAATACCTGTAGTAATAATATTTTTATGTTAGGTCTGAACTTTTGGAGGAATCACATTTTTCCCAAGACGATGCAGTAAATGAATATGGACATTCCTTGTTGTCTTTATGTGCTGCCTTTGACCTTTGCATTTTAAATGGTTTTTTGCATTGGGTAGAATCGGATAAGTTTACTTTTGTCTCGCCGAACGGTAGTAGTGTTGTTGATTACTTCATCTCCTCGAGAGAATTGTTGCCATTATTTGAATCATTACGTGTCCAAGAGTCTGTTATATCTCCTCATATGTGCATGGAATTGATCTTCAATGAACGGTCTGTGAGAGGTGATTGCACCTCTGCACCGATTTTTTGTACGAAAATAGTGTGGGACGAAAACGCATCTGATCAGTACGTTAAAAATATTCGCAGTATTATGACTGAAACTAGACTGGACCAGACTCTTTCAGGCCCAGATTTTGATGTCAATGTTGCTACCCATTTAGTTACAACTTGTCTCGTATATACAGGCTGTCGATTTCTTAAACTATACTGTGTAATGGGAGACTAAGGTATTGCAAGGAATGGTATAATAGAGAATGTTGTGATGCAAAGAAGAGCGTCAGAAAGAAGCTCCGTGAATATCTACGCCAGAACACTGATGAAAACAGTTACATATATAAGATGTAGGAATGATTATAAGCAGTTAATTAGAGAGAAGAGTGCTTTTAAACTTTCTGTAAGCGAAACTCTTTCAACCAATGTCCATGACTCGACGAAATTTTGGAAATAAATTAAACGGCTCAGAGTAAGTTCAAACATGACGAGCAGCATAACTTTGGGTGCCTGGTATACAAACTTTAGATATCTTTTTTCTACAACAAATCCCGTCTCACATGGCAGCACGGACTTACCACTGGTTCCTCGGAACAGTTACGACTCTCACGGTGTACTGGACTCGCCAACATCTGAAGAAGTCTTGATTGCATTGTCTCAGTTAAAAAGAGAGAAGACTGCAGGGACTGACTTGATTATTGGAGACATGATTCGGTGTGCACACCATCTCCTTCAGTCTTTCCTTTTGCTTTTGTTTAATGAGATTTTTGTATCCGGGGTATTTCTTAAACTTTGGTGTGAAGCTATTATCTATCCTGTGCACAAAAGTGGTAGCTATGATTCTCCAGATAACTATCGTGGGATAGCGCTGACCAGTGTGTTAAGCAAAGCATTTGTACATATACTGAACAAAAGATTAATGAAATGGGTGGAAGACAAAGGATTGCAAAGGGAGGAGCAGGCTGGTTTTAGACGTGGATATTCTACGATAGATAATATACTCTCACGGACATAAGAAACGCGAAAACGTTAGCGTGTATTTTTAATATTTTAAATACAATCTTGAGATATTTTGCCTACAGTGCCTATGCATTTGCACTCTTAACTACCGCACAACGTGCACATTTTGTGCACAGAGTTCTGTTTACAGTGGCAAAGGACGGTCAAATGCGGCATGGTGATCGCCTCATGGGAGGCACTTGCAAGTTATGCAGCAAAATTTGCTTGCTGTAGCAGTGTTCAGGGGTTGTACCTCGATAAAAAGCAGGCCTGAAAATTTTCTCTTTCCTTTTCATCAGTCCTCAGCAGCGGTGCCAAGACTTAGCGCAGAAGAACGCAACCGAGCGCTTGACCATTTGGAGGCTGGGGTTCCTCACAGCAGAGTCGCAAGTGGGCTCAGGCCAGTTGATTCTAGCCTGAGCCCACTGGAGACGAGCCTGGCGATGACGAGTCAGCACTGGTCCTGGAGCTGGACGACGGTTTAGTAGCTCATTCTCCTTGAGGCGACGGCGCACTGTCCTGGCGCTGACTCGACGTTGGGCATTGCCTGGCAAGTTTGCTGATGTGGTAGTCGCCGTCAGGAACTTTTCTTGCCGATGGCTTCTTAAAATGTACCGGTCTTGCCGAGGGGTCGTAGCTCGAGGCCTGCCTGAGCGTGGTCCGTCAGCAACCGTGCCAGTCGCCTGGAAACGGTGCTCTAGACGGTAGATAGTCGAGAGGTGAACATTGAATAGGTTTGCGACTCTGCTGTGAGGAACACCAGCCTCCAAATGGTCAAGCGCTCGGTTGCGTTCTTCTGCGCTAAGTCTTGGCACCGCTGCTGAGGACTGATGAAAAGGAAAGAGAAAAGTTCACTCCAAAACTCTGTACGCGTCACTCAGTCTGACCTAGCTTGCAGGGCAAAGTCTGCCCTCTCTCTCATGAACAGAACCTTAAAGAAAGTATTTCATATACCTCCTAATGTGGATTTCAAACTGTTTGACGCACAGATTCAACAGATCTTGTTATATGGAGCCGAAATATGGGGGTCAATGATTGTGGAGGTATTGAAAGTGTTCACTTGCAAGCAATTAAGTCATTTTTGAATGTATCGTCTCGAACCCCCAATTTAATGTGCTGCGGTGATACCGGACGCTTTCTTATGTACATAAATGCCATTCTAAGGAGTATCAAGTATTGGCTGAAGATTTTACGAATGAAGTGATAGACGTGGGGACGTGTGGTGTTCACAAATGAGTGCAGATTCTGCATTGATGAAGCATACGGACGTGTTAGGATATGGCGAAGGCGGACTAACTTTTTCGCGTTTATGACCGTGAGTATATTTTTGTTTTGTATGGTATGATACAGAAGTTTCTGAACAAACACACATTTTTGGGGGCATGATTTGATTTCAAGAAAGCCTTTGACTCTGTAAATCGCCAGGTTTTGTGGGACATCCTTCGACGACACGGTGTGCAAGGGAGATTAATCAGAATTCTCCAAGCGATGTACGAGTCAGTACAATACTGTTTGCGGAGCCCAGAGGCAGTCGCAGTTCTTTGAGAGTTTTGTGGGGTTGAAACAGGGTTGCAAAATTAGTCCTCTTTTGTTCACAATTATGATTAATTCGTTAGTAGATAACGTTTCAGAAAACTCCAAACAAGGTGTAAAACTCATGCCTAATACACCAGATTTATGCATACTGCTTTTTGCAGATGATGTAGTAGTTTTCTCAGATACTGCAATGGGATTACAAAACCAGCTGAACTTTTAAAAGAATCTTCCGACAAATTGGATCTCACTGTCAATGTCATGAAGACGAAAGTTGTCGTCTTTCGATCTGGAGGTTACATAGCTTCTCACGAGAAATGGCATGTTGGTAATGATGAACTTGAAGTACTGAATGAATACAAATACCTTGGGATTAAGTTCACTCCAAAACTCTGTACGCGTCACTCAGTCTGACCTAGCTTGCAGGGCAAAGTCTGCCCTCTCTCTCATGAACAGAACCTTAAAGAAAGTATTTCATATACCTCCTAATGTGGATTTCAAACTGTTTGACGCACAGATTCAACAGATCTTGTTATATGGAGCCGAAATATGGGGGGGTCAATGATTGTGGAGGTATTGAAAGTATTCACTTGCAAGCAATTAAGTCATTTTTGAATGTATCGTCTCGAACCCCCAATTTAATGTGCTACGGTGATATCGGACGCTTTCCTATGTACATAAGTGCCATTCTAAGGAGTATCAAGTATTGGCTGAAGATTTTACGAATGAAGTGATAGACTACCAATGAAAGTGTATCATATGATGTGTAATCAGCCATCACATTACATTACATGGGCTACGAAGATAAAGGATGTGTTGGCAATATTCAATTACGAAAATGTTTGGTTGAATCAGTGCGTTGAAAATGAGCGTGTCTTTGTAAAGAACCTGAGAGATAGAATGATTGAGTCTTTTATCTCACGATGGAAATATGATCTAAATAACAGTAATATATATTTCTTCTATAAAGAAATTAAAGGTGAGTGTGCTGTTGAAAATTACTTGTATAGTATCGAAAAGAAAGTGTTTAGAGACGTCTTGGTTCGATTTAGGCTGGGCATTACAGATTTGTACGTGCATAAACAAAGATGTGTAACATTCGTGTGAAACGCTTTGTATGTATGTATGTATGTATGTATGTATTTTGGCTCTTATATAGCGCCAATCTCACACCCAAAGGCATGCTCAAGGCGCTCAACACGTTCACCCTTTAAATAAAAGAGTTTTTAGCTGTGACTTGAAAGTCTGTATTGAAGGAGATTTCCTCAGTCTGTCTGGGATATCGTTCCAGAGTTTTGGTCCAGCATACGAGAATGCTCTCTCCCCAGATCTCTTGGTGTTGTAGCGTGTCACATGGAGTAATGACTGCGCCGAAGATCTGAGATCCCTGTGTATAGAGAAACTGATGAGAATGAATCTCATTTCTTGTTGGAATGCCCTGCACTGCAGGACCTACGAGAACGGTATCTGCTTCCACATATTTCACTCAATGAAAACTGTCTGAAAACGCTTCTGAGTAATTACAGCGAGAAGGTTAGCAGTGCCATGAGTATATTCTTATATAAAGCATTTCAACGTAGAATGTGTGCTGAAAACTTTCCGGAATCCAATGAATTTTACCTTGATGGCTAATTTGATACTCTGTACATTGTTGCGGATATCCACCTGCTTTTATGTATGTATATGCAAACTATGTAATTGAAATAGACTGGAGGCCTATTCAATAAATCATTCGTTCGTTCGTTCTCTCTTGCTCGTGAATGTACGTGTGTGTGTGTTGTGTATTTTTGTGTGTATTTTTGTGTGTTTGCGTGTGCGTGCGTGCGTGTGTGTGTGTGTGCGCGCGCGCGTGTATGACTAACCCCTTGCCAGTCTTTGTCAGTCAGTTAAGTTTGTTTTAGCCTTCGCCTCTCCGACTTTGTTTGAATACCGTTTACTTTTTTCAGCGCGCTCCGTGTGAGCCTCAACGGAGTGCAGTGTCATTGCAAGTCCGGAGAAAACTCTGCTAATGAGGGGTTCTTGACAGAGCAGGAAAGTTGATTCTCGCCTCTGCAGACTAAGAACGACAAAAACACACAAGCCAAGGACTCGTTCTCTACAGGTCTGCCTATAGAGGTGAGACTTGATTACTCTATGCCAGGAAGGCCAATGTTCTGTGCATAAATACATTTGAACAGACATGTTTTTACTATTAATTTCTTCTTGGACTATTTTTCAAATGGATGCGATTTTCTCATTCCCCTTCTCTTTTTGCAGAGAAAGCTCTGTGGATGACAGGATGTCTATTGGATGTGCCTGCGTCATGACAAACCGGTTACAATGTTTTTAAAGCAACAATTAAAACACGTAAACCACTCTTACAACAGGGGGAGAGATAGAGAGATTGAAATATACATTAAAACTATGGCAGATACGTGACAGTCACTGACCCTAACACTCACCCCACTCTGACCTTGCTCTGCCGTAACCCTAACCTTATCCCTACAATACCTCTAGCCCAACCCTAAACCTCAGCCCTTACACTGACCCCCAATCTTGCACACGAATGGCACCCATGAACAAAGCTCATTATTTCATGAACAGCATTTAACTTTCGGATACGTACGCATGGGTCATTGTGTGATGAGAGGTACGCATGGGTCATTGTGTGGTGAGAGGTACGCATGGGTCATTGTGTGGTGAGAGGTACGCATGGGTCATTGTGTGATGAGGGGTACGCATGGGGTACGCATGGGTCATTGTGTGATGAGAGGTACGCATGGGTCATTGTGTGGTCAGGGGTACGCATGGGTCATTGTGTGGTGAGAGGTACGCATGGGTCATTGTGTGGTGAGGGGTACGCATGGGTCATTGTGTGATGAGAGGTACGCATGGGTCATTGTGTGGTCAGGGGTACGCATGGGTCATTGTGTGATGGGAGGTACGCATGGGTCATTGTGTGATGAGAGGTACGCATGGGTCATTGTGTGGTCAGGGGTACGCATGGGTCATTGTGTGGTCAGGGGTACGCATGGGTCATTGTGTGATGGGAGGTACGCATGGGTCATTGTGTGATGAGAGGTACGCATGGGTCATTGTGTGGTCAGGGGTACGCATGGGTCATTGTGTGATGAGGGGTACGCATGGGTCATTGTGTGGTGAGAGGTAGGCATGGGTCATTGTGTGGTCAGGGGTACGCATGGGTCATTGTGTGATGAGAGGTACGCATGGGTCATTGTGTGGTGAGGGGTACGCATGGATCTGTGTGGTGAGGGGTACGCATGGGGTACGCATGGGTCATTGTGTGATGAGAGGTACGCATGGGTCATTGTGTGATGAGGGGTACGCATGGGTCATTGTGTGATGAGGGGTACGCATGGGTCATTGTGTGATGAGAGGTACGCATGGGTCATTGTGTGGTGAGGGGTACGCATGGGTCATTGTGTGATGAGGGGTACGCATGGGTCATTGTGTGATGAGGGGTACGCATGGGTCATTGTGTGGTGAGGGGTACGCATGGGTCATTGTGTGGTGAGGGGTACGCATGGATCTGTGTGGTGAGGGGTACGCATGGGTCATTGTGTGATGGGAGGTACGCATGGGTCTGTGTGGTGAGGGGTACGCATGGGGTACGCATGGGTCATTGTGTGATGGGAGGTACGCATGGGTCATTGTGTGGTGAGAGGTACGCATGGGTCATTGTGTGGTGAGGGGTACGCATGGATCTGTGTGGTGAGGGGTACGCATGGGGTATGCATGGGTCATTGTGTGGTGAGGGGTACGCATGGGTCATTGTGTGGTGAGGGGTACGCATGGGTCATTGTGTGATGAGTACGCATGGGTCATTGTGTGGTGAGGGGTACGCATGGGTCATTGTGTGATGGGAGGTACGCATGGGTCATTGTGTGATGGGAGGTACGCATGGGTCATTGTGTGGTCAGGGGTACGCATGGGTCATTGTGTGGTGAGGGGTACGCATGGGTCATTGTGTGATGGGAGGTACGCATGGGTCATTGTGTGATGGGAGGTACGCATGGGTCATTGTGTGGTCAGGGGTACGCATGGGTCATTGTGTGGTCAGGGGTACGCATGGGTCATTGTTTGATGAGAGGTACGCATGGGTCATTGTGTGATGGGAGGTACGCATGGGTCATTGTGTGATGGGAGGTACGCATGGGTCATTGTGTGGTGAGGGGTACGCATGGGTCATTGTGTGGTCAGGGGTACGCATGGGTCATTGTGTGATGGGAGGTACGCATGGGTCATTGTGTGGTGAGAGGTACGCATGGGTCATTGTGTGGTGAGAGGTACGCATGGGTCATTGTGTGGTCAGGGGTACGCATGGGTCATTGTGTGATGAGAGGTACGCATGGGTCATTGTGTGATGAGAGGTACGCATGGGTCATTGTGTGGTCAGGGGTACGCATGGGTCATTGTGTGATGGGAGGTACGCATGGGTCATTGTGTGATGAGAGGTACGCATGGGTCATTGTGTGGTCAGGGGTACGCATGGGTCATTGTGTGGTCAGGGGTACGCATGGGTCATTGTGTGATGGGAGGTACGCATGGGTCATTGTGTGATGAGAGGTACGCATGGGTCATTGTGTGGCATGGGTCATGTGTGAGGGGTACGCATGGGTCCTTGTGTGATGAGAGGTACGCATGGGTCATTGTGTGGTCAGGGGTACGCATGGGTCATTGTGTGATGGGAGGTACGCATGGGTCATTGTGTGGTCAGGGGTACGCATGGGTCATTGTGTGGTCAGGGGTACGCATGGGTCATTGTGTGATGAGAGGTACGCATGGGTCATTGTGTGATGGGAGGTACGCATGGGTCATTGTGTGATGAGAGGTACGCATGGGTCATTGTGTGGTCAGGGGTACGCATGGGTCATTGTGTGGTCAGGGGTACGCATGGGTCATTGTGTGGTCAGGGGTACGCATGGGTCATTGTGTGGTGAGGGGTGCGCATGGGTCATTGTGTGGTGAGGGGTGCGCATGGGTCATTGTGTGGTGAGGGGTACGCATGGGTCATTGTGTGGTGAGGGGTACGCATGGGTCATTGTGTGGTCAGGGGTACGCATGGGTCACTGTGTGGTCAGGGGTACGCATGGGTCATTGTGTGGTGAGGGGTACGCATGGGTCATTGTGTGGTGAGAGGTACGCATGGGTCATTGTGTGATGAGTTCGCATGGGTCATTGTGTGGTCAGGGGTACGCATGGGTCATTGTGTGGTCAGGGGTACGCATGGGTCATTGTGTGGTCAGGGGTGCGCATGGGTCATTGTGTGATGAGGAGTTCGCATGGGTCATTGTGTGGTCAGGGGTGCGCATGGGTCATTGTGTGATGAGGAGTACGCATGGGTCATTGTGTGGTCAGGGGTACGCATGGGTCATTGTGTGATGAGGGGTACGCATGGGTCATTGTGTGGTCAGGGGTGCGCATGGGTCATTGTGTGATGAGGGGTACGCATGGGTCATTGTGTGGTCAGGGGTACGCATGGGTCATTGTGTGGTCAGGGGTACGCATGGGTCATTGTGTGGTGAGGGGTACGCATGGGTCATTGTGTGGTGAGGGGTACGCATGGGTCATTGTGTGGTGAGGGGTACGCATGGGTCATTGTGTGGTCAGGGGTACGCATGGGTCATTGTTTGGTGAGTCCTCTCTGTTCCTCGTATCGCGCACTTACGTCGCAACAGCATCATGGACACTTTTCTTGTTGAACTTTTCTATAATTGGAGTAATGTTTTTGAACAGTTTATAGCAGAATGGTATAAAAAGAAACTTCCCCTTTGGTGGCATCGTGTTGCAGTACAATAATTTACATGTAACCCCCTGGGCAGAGTCACACTGGCAGCGCAAACACTTGGTGGGAATGGCAGTTACAGGAAGTAACCTAGTAGTACTTCAAAGAGACACTATGGAAACAGCTGCTTATAAGTATGGCTTTGAATATGCAAAGTGCATGCTGAAAATCGAAACTGTCAGAGCAAACAAGTGCTTAACACGTGGTTCTTTTGTCGTGGGTGTCGAAGAGAATACAAGCAAAAGGCTTTGAACTATTTTTTTACTGTGATATGGCAGGCGTTTCAAAGGACAGAATGAGGGCTACCGGGTTGAAGATCAGTCATAAGATGGAATTGTGGGTGGAAAGACAAGAGACGGAGGGGAACAAGCCAGAGAGTACATGCCAGAAAGGAAGCGAGAAAATCAGACGGGGATATGGGTGGGTGAGCAGTGCAAACAGAGAACATGGAGTGGTCTTTATAAAGCGATAATGCATTACTGGTGTAAATCTGAGCACAAACTGAGACTCTATAACTGCGTAACATGCCTATACATTCAATAACGTTTCTACGTCTGTAAAAACCCTGTCTTTTGTGTCTGAAACATGATGAAACATTAATTGAAATATTACATTTAAAGTACGGGGGAAGCAACAAATGACTGGGTCAGTGTAAGAGCAAGAGTAAGCTATTGTCACAATGAATGAGCTGCGGTGCACCCATAGATCAAAGATCCTCAAAGAAAAACACAACAGAGTATCATCCCATAAGCACGCATATCTTATCCATATATATTTTAACATACATATTTATACATGCACAAGTAGACATCCATATACAACCAAAAATGCTTCCATTCACATACACTATGTACATATATATGGTTTAAAAAGTTATTAAACGGGTAAAGCCTATGGAAAGACGGAAATGCAATGCACAGCCTATAGGGGCAGTTAATGCCATGAGTGTTGAAGATATGGGAGGAACCTTGCATCTGTGAAGAAAAAAACCCACATGAATGCGGCTACATTCGGGTAGAGCGGGTTCAAAATCTGAGAAAAATGGTATGAACTGATATCAGTAGACCTGATCTGTTCATCCACCCTAATGTGGACTACAGTCATGAGGTCATCTTCGAAAAGAAACTCTCTTTCCCATTCACAACCCAAGCGCCTGCTGGTCGACCATGGTTAGTCAGTACCTGCCGCAGGACTGGGAGCAAGGGAGGCAGGGATAGCTGCACCCTGGGGTCAAACCGGAAGGTCCGTAGGGTGAGGGCGTCGGAACACAAGTGCTCCGGGGTCTGATTTGACCATGATTTACCGGAGCTGCTTGCTAATGAGGTTGTCCTTACCCTGAGCGCCACAGGGGCTGGGGGAATCCCCCTGCCTTGATCCGGGTCGTGGAGATCGTCCCCGATCCCATAATTCACTGCTTGGCCAGGACGAACGTCACCGGCAGTCATCTTGTGAAGGCAAGGGAGGCAACTCGGAGAAAGACTCCATCTTTACGACTGCAGCCAATCTTTTTAATCGGCAGCTATTATTCTGGCGCCTATGATCTAAGGCTTCTCGCCTGAAGGATGAACCTCGCCATTTTCAGTGGCTTTCTAAAGCAGAGAATAATGGCTCCGTCTGCTAAGGGACAACCCTGTCCTGAACGTAAGAGCAACCGGGACCTTAGAGTGCAGGCTTGGTTGTTGCTGTGGAAGGGAAATTATCAACTCTAAATGTTCGACACAGACGATTGCATTCAAGTTCAGACCGACTTTTCATGGAAAGGTCTGTCGGAAGTTAAAATGAGAGTATTTCATCTGGATGGATCGACGTTGCATCCTTGCAAATTCGGAAATTTACGTCCTTTGGAGCTGCATACTGACTCGTACAAAGCACTCTAATTCTTCCAAGAAAATACGCACAGACTGAGCAGTCCTATTTCATACTTAGTGCCATCGGACCCGTCTTCGGAATCGCGCAGTGCACTTATTCTTTCATTGTGCGCCAGACCGTGAGCATTACAATTCTATTTCCACCTTTACACCTCAGACAGCCTTGCAGTCGGTTTACTTGCTCACTGCTGGATCATTGACAGTTCGTTCCATCTCGTGCCTCTCCTATCCTTCAAGCATCAAAGTTACATACGGGTGGAAGAAACGCCTTTTCCTGGATAGGAAAAGAGAAGAATATGAGTTCAACACCTCGCCTTGGGCTGCACTACCTGCATTTATGTAGCATAGATCAAAGCACTTGCTCAACATGAGCTACTTAGAGACCATTGTAGTCACCACGAATGTGGATCTCAAACACGTAAAGCACGACAATGGCACCGATAACAGCTGCGTGTGTGGACTGTTCTGCTAAAACATGTATAGGGTTATTCCTTAGGTAAATAACTCTTGCAGCAGGAACAAAATCAAAATTGATTCGACAAGCCACTTTAAGTGCAAAGGAACGACTCTAAGAGCACGGCACTTAAAAGTGCACCCGTAGCTCGGCGAACTCGATTCTCTATTGATATTTTCTTTTCTCACCGGGAAGCTAGAAGACGAATGTCAGGCCTGTCTTTCCTTTGTAAACATCTGGTTCTTCCTTCACACATCATTAGCCAGGAGGAATGCAGCAGAGTAAATCCTATCTTCCGCCGGCCCAGTCTTCTCAAAACTTTTGCACACGGGATGAACTGAAGCCTGGATTCTCGTGACGAGAAACGAGGTTCACATACACCGTAAAATGAACCACAACTTTCTTTGAAGCCAACAGCTTCACCTACAAATGCAGAAAATGAAAAGAGCAACACAAATATTAACATGCCAAAAAAGAGCAATTGTGAAAATATGCTAAGCGTGTTTCATGGATATGGATAAGACACCACGGAGTCAAACTTAATATCGAAACGGATTTGTCTTAGTTCTTGGTAAAGCGTGAAAAAGAACAAAGAAATCGTGACTTACGTGCAAAAACAACCAGGTCGCCGAGCCTCATATCCACCCCCACAAACATCACGTGTCTACCACGCAGACAGGAAAAACATAACACACACACCTATCACTCACTCGCAATTTTTTTCTGGCTTGTTCAACAGATGATTGATGACGTCATACCATCTACTTGATAGCACGCTCTACAGAAACACTTCCCAATCACTCTCCCCTACCTCTCCACACACCCACCCCTACTCTCCATCGCCACCCCACTCCCTCATTCACTAACCTTACCACAACTTAAAAACAATGAACGATAAAAACGTTCAGACTCAATAATCTGTCGACCACTGGCTGGATATGACAGCTGCAATTTGTAGTTCCACGCATGCACATTGTTCCCTTTATCAGCCGAAAGTAGAGGAGACATGCGCTGTTTTGAATGCTCTGCAAGTATGGTAAAGGTAAAAAATGCTCTTTTTACATAGCGACGTCTTCCCATTGCTGAGAGCTCCAACGTTTTACCCCCTGGTCATTGAGCTACACTCTTTATCACTCCCACATCATCTCAACTCCCTGGGGAGCATGCAACCAAGCTGCGAAAAAACGCGTCAAAGTTAGCTTTCACAGTTTTCCAGCTCAGTCCTCAAAGGTACCCGTTTTATTCCTGGGAGGGAAGAAGCAATGTGAATACATCATCTTGCTCGAGTCTACAACTGTATGATCCGCGCAGCTTCGAACGCCGCACCTGCTAGCCGCAAGCGACTGCAAGTCGAGCTCGCTAAACCATTCTGCCACAGGGAGTGCCGCAAGTTGCAGGAAAAGGGCCACTGGTCAGTGCAAAGAAGAGAGGACCACAGACTTGTACTCTTTACTATAATCATGGTATTGGTGCATGCACTGATTTCTGCAAATTATATGTAAAAGGGACTGTACAAAACAACTAGATTTGCATGCGCCGCAAAAATATTTACTTCAGAGGAAACAGTTGACTTTCATTAGTTGCAGAGCACTCGGAGAGTACAAACCTCGGCCAAGGCAGTCGCAGCAATGGAGGAATCACAGATGTAACTGCAGGTCTGCTCCCTTTCGCTTGCTTTTCTCGTTGTTGGAGTGGCAAATCAAATTACAGCGTGTTCGATAGATACGTTACAGATAATACTCCGAGGAGTAAAATTAGTTCCCTTTCCTCTTTCACCTCTTCCTCTTCCGTTTTAACTTTCGTTCTCCGTTTGTTTGTCTCCGGGAGTTTCATGTCATGTAACTTCTTTCGAGCACCATGTAAATTGCTCTATGACAAACCTACAAAACTATTCCCAGGTCCGGGTTAGGAGAAGATTCACTGTGGTAGGCCTCACACCCTTCCTCGCTGAGAAACTGCGGTATGGCTTCGTCATTGGGATCGAATGTCTAAAATGGCGCGTTGGCAATGCTGGGGGCCTCGAGTACCTGGCTGCTACAGGCGTCAACAGACCTCCTCCACGGCCGTGAAGCGTCTCCTCATCTTCCGACCATCTTATCTCCGGCCATCAGTCAACAAGGCTACACAGCAGAGCGAGCTTGGTGAAGCTCCCGTTACCTTCACCGGCCACCCAACAACGTTTTTATACCCCGACCAACTTCTGCTTGAGAGAAAACGGGGAGGGAATAGTTTTTCCGCTGTGGAGAGAGTAGGAGTAGGAACGAGGAGAGAAAGAATATGTTGATGTCGAAAGAAGGGACGTCGAAAAAGGAACCTTGCGATAGGTTGTATAAAAAAGTTCGTTGAACTAAGACGTTTCAGTGGCATTCTCACGAAGATAACACTAGTAAAACCCATGCAGCAAACGAGGAATACTTCGAAATGTAGAAAAAGGGAACATGTGGATTGAGACTTGCAATATGGGAGTGAGTTCTCATGTTACATCGTAATTAGCGCAAACAACTTTCCTAAAGCAGAAGATTACAGACATTGTAATAGTTGCACCCTTATCTAAATAAAAGTTGAAACAATGTATTTGGGCAAGGAGAAAATAGAAAAATGCTCTCAAATGAGAAGAAAATTCCAGGAAATCACAAATTATTCAAAATGGTGGAACTTGCTAATTATATCAAGGACACAAATACGTATTATCAAGCCACATATGGTCAACGGTCAATACTTATACCGGATGCCACGTCCTATGAAATCAGACGGGAGAATATTAAACAGTTTCCGTCAGAATGAGAATGCTACGCATTCACACTGGATATAGGCTGAGTCTTAAGCAATATTACAGATAATCTCTGTCACTGGCATCTGTGAGTTTTTATGGACGACGGGCAACTGATGATACATCCAAGACTGACTTCCCTTAAATTACGCCCATGAATGGGAGGCTTTCGCTTATTCGAATTACACATCAAAATACATCTGTCGTATGTAGTGTCGGGCATGGTATACAATAATCAAATATTTGTATTTAAAAAATACAGACAGATCTTATGAAAGAGAAGAAAACAGATTTTGCTATGACGGACACATCATTTTAGGACCATAGAAGTATCATTCATTTTTGAGTAGTTTGTGTAACAGTTGTAATGATTTCATAGTTTTTCATGCATTTATCTCATGCCTACCGTGAAGGTAAAGTGGATCTCAAAACTTATTTAGTTAATACTTTGCAAATTACCAAAATATAGTTCCAAAATTATCTACAATGAACAACAACAACAACAACAACAAGAGCAACAACTAGAGCAATCGGACAGCAAAGAGTGTTTACTAGGATACTACAAGTTGGCAGGTGATGCTAAAGCAGAAAACTTAAAGGGACTGCTTGACAAAATCTTGCAAACATGTCCAAGGACGAGAGTGTTATCTTCCTATGATGTATGAATGGACCGAGTGTATGCCACACCTGCAGAGTCGTATCCCTCTTTCTATGGCGAAGCGATGGAAACGAAAATACGATGTTTCGAAATTAGTATTAATACGCCTGGATTTCCGATTTGAATCCATCACCAATTTACATTTGAATATTCAGAGTGAAACGCCGCAATTAACATGTTGAATGACACAACGAAAGGCACAAGCTACGGGACGACTCCCAAAGAATGAATGGATGAAATTTACGGTCTATCAGCCCTTGTAGGCTATTTAAGGCCAATGATTACGAACATCATTAGAAGATCTTTGAGTAAGTGAAAGTCATGTGCCGATTTCCGTAGTTATTCGCCTCTTAAGAATCGAATGGGGAGACGCGATGAATCTGTGCTTATCCCAACACACAGGGGTAGGGTGACTTCCATCCACATCAGCAACACTTGAACAGAAACAAAAAATACTCACTCACGTTCCCTGTCACTAACCACTCGCACACGCCACACACAGTGACAGTAATGGCAGAAAGAAGACGCTCGCTTCGTCTAACTTCATCGAAATAGATCCTCAATACTACTGAACGAATCCAATCGGTTTTACCTTAAAATTACTATAGGGAAGGAGTAGAAGGACTTAACGGTAAGATGTTTTGGTATTTTCTATCAATGATGATGATAAAGAAGATGACAACGACGACAATGATGATGATAACGCCTACGCCCACGCCCACGACGACGATGGTGGTGGCAGTGGTGGAGGTGGGGGTGGGATGTGTGTGTGCGTGTGTGTGTGTGTGTGTGTGTGTGTGTGTGTGTGTGTGTGTGTGTGTGTGTGTGTGTGTGTGTGTGTGTGTGTGTGAAGACGACGACAACAACGACAACGACAACGAATACAAAGAAGATTATGTGATTCGTATCCTAGTTTAAGTTCTCAGCGTATTTCACTAAAAATACAAACACAACTCAATACACAAACAAGAAAGCACAGTTGCATGCATATCAAATATCCCCGAGGGAACCTCTGTTTGCGAGTCGAAGGAAAAAGCATTCGATCTGGACAAGTCATTCATGGTCAGGAATATCCTTCGGGGCGTTAGACGTTAGCTGTTGTGTCAAACCTAACACAATGGGTGAACAATCGCTATAAACGACCTTTTGATTAGTATATACATATATCACACATATATCTATGAGTTTAGCCCTCTTCACCATACTGATAGTTGTGGTGTCCTTAAGGCCATTCGATGCTGTTTCGAGTAAACGTTGGGATTAAGCACATCTTCGGACGGATCATTTTAAACAAATATTCACCGCAAGATTAACCAGCGATTAACGTTGTCACTTGCGAGCCGTCTCTCCGCAAACGAGTTTGCTTGCTCGCTAGTGAAAAGCTTCAAGGATAATACACATCGCACCGCGATGCCATCATAAGTGTTGCCTGTGTGTATTTGTGTGTGTATTTGTGTGTGTGTGTGTGTGTGTGTGTGTGTGTGTGTGTCTGTGTGTGTGTGTGTTCGTATATGTGTGCGCGCTCGCATGATATGTGTACGTGTGTGTGTGTGTTGTGTGTGTATTTGTGTGTGCGTTTATGTGTGTGTGTGTATTTGTGAGTATATGTGTGTGTATGTGTGTGTGTGTGTGTTTGTGTTTGTGTGTGAGCGCGCGCATGATATTTGTACGTGTGTGTGTGTGTTGTGTGTGCACTTGTATGTGTGAGAGGGTACTTGATACAAATTTAATTGCGTGAAGAATTTTTGTAGGAAAAATTCAAACTGCGACACTTCTCACACGCAGCGAACAACTATATACTCTGATTGCTATGAACCAGAACCACACGAACATATTTCAAAAAATCGGACGTAGATATATATTTCAAACGTATATATACTAGAACCATCAATCAAAATATTTTCCCTTTGGCTGGATCAGTCATGAGACATTTTCATGAAGGGATCCAAGCAATGTCCGACCCCTTGGCCCTCTGGCATTTCTGGGTAGTAGGGCACACACGCCGCTCTCTTTCCCGGGGCGAGGAAAACCACTGGAAACAAGTAGCGCGCGGAGAGCACCACACGGATGCCCATCTCTTTGTAAGCCAGGGGAAGGCTCTGTCAATGGCATGACCTCAATCCCGCCCTGACTTTATCGCCAGCAAGGAACTGAGTCGCCTGCGGGCCCTGGTTGTTTGTAGGGATTTGCCGGAAAGGTAATCCTCTCCTCAGGTTCCAGGACCAATTATCTGCGCTCCTCTTCACCCAGGGCTGGCTTCCTCCATCGGAGACCTTTGAAGTGAGTGCTTTGCTTGAGGGACAATGATGATTAAGTGCCACAGCCTGCCCAGGCAGATGCGGCAGGGATTTGACCCCAGGTTGGAAGTGTAGGGCCTGGGACAGCTTGATCCACTCAGAACAGGATGGATAGCGTTTCCTAGATCTCTCTCTCTCTCTCTCTCTCTCTCTCTCTCTCTCTCTCTCTCTAGCTCGCTCGCTCTTAAGGAACCAGATGGCCTGGTCTTCAGGCGTACTTAGTCCTACATGCTAGCCAAGTCGACCTGAGGTGTGCGCTGCCCTCTGTTTAATTTGTCCTCTAGAGTTCCAGAAAGATAAGAGGTGCTTCAGACAGAGAGCTCGAGTCCGATTTCAAGTGCAGTCCAAGTGTTGGCCAGGCTTACATGTTGATCGAAGTGCCAAGTGGTTGACATTCAGGTCATGCCTACAGGGCGCCAGAGTTATATTGCCCAGAGCCTTTTACATCTTCTTGAAGGATAGCAATCGTAACCGTTTGCACCGTTATACTCAGGAACATTTTTGTCTTCGAATCCACTCACCTTGGGCACTGCCAGCAAATGAGAACATTTTCAGTATGCATTCTAAGTCGTTAGCTTGAAGAGTTTGTCAAGACTGCTGAATCTGAACTAACAGCTGGCATTAAAATGGCGGCATTATCCAACGGTTAGAAATGATGCTAAATAGTAGTAATGAGACTAAACCTTGGGCGTCAGGTAATCAAACACATTAACACATAACAAACTGATCACAACTAGCGCTCATTAGTTTTTATTTCTTGCAGCGTGCGACACGATTTCCATCCACCGGCATATCCCTGTTAACATAGTTCTATTCTACATGTTTTGAAAATTCTGGAGGCTCGTTCGGAATGTTAGAAATGTTCCCAAAGCAAATGAGACAGATTTCTAAAACGCTGTAGACAGTATCGTAGTTTGTTCAAATATAGGAACGACGTAAATATTGCTTCGTAATCTTCTCCATAAGTGCCCCAAACCGTATAATGGACATAAAGAAGTTATATCTTGCAGTTTTAGAGCCAAATATTGGGAAATGTTATCGATTTAAGTATTAATTTGTTGCTAATCTTCAATACACTCTGTTCAAAAATAAAGTTAAGTGCATACTTGTCGTTGAACAA
>JAWQFJ010000506.1:277078-284578 GCA_034096865.1 Theodoxus fluviatilis
TGCATTTCGAGACTAACTCTGCCGTATGTTGAAGCTCACAAAGATTCATAGAAACATTGCGTACTTCTGACGGCTAGAAGTGGCCGGGTCCTATGTGCTTCCATGGCCAGCGTTTGTAGTGCTTTATTGGAAGAGGCACTGTGACCTACTTTACGTTCCGACTCTCTTTAAAATACAAACTGCCTAATAGGAACACGCTGCATATCTATTACAATTGCACTTTTTATTTCTCGGCTATGTCCTAACTAAACTGTTCTTTTTAAACTGCGTCTTGTTGAAAGCAGGGGGGGGGGGGGAGGGGGAGGGAGACGACAAAGCAAAACTGTGCTTAGGTGTATTTCTCTTTTGACAATAAGCACAAGACAATACTGAAAATTACTCATACAACATGCATGAGGAATGCAACGTTGTCGTTCTGTAATCTTATTGTAACAGGGTGACAAAACTTTGCTGACTTTGCTTTCTGTGGATGAGCCGCTCCTATTTTCCAGTCTGTCACCATGTGGTCAGTTCGGCTGCCCACTCAGCACTGTTTTTCTTTCATTGTAAACATCCTCTCCCATTCCATCCCCGCATCAGACTCTTGGACACAAATGCCTACTGAAGCTGTGATGGTCAGTGGTAAGGTTGGTGTCAAGTAAGACGCAGGGCGAAGTCGAGTTACTTTCCACTCTTTATTGGCCGTTGGTACAAGCTCTTAGTAAGTGAACTTCTGGACCTTGGTGGTGAAATGGTCTCTCTCACCCAGATGGAATGGGGTCTGCTTAAGCAAGCACTGCAGCATTTATTAGAGATGGACAAGAGCAGGTGCAAAAGGGAACCTGAAGGTTCACTTCTGGAGGACCCTCAAACAAAGAATGGAAGACAGGGGTCAGAGAGGCGCAGGTGTGTGCTGACAATCCGGCTGTTCCGCAAACTGAGGGGAGCGGTTCACAAGCCGAGGGTCACACTAATGTAAGGAGTGACTGACAGGGCAGCGACTGACAGGGCAGCTGCGACAACAATCAGACCACAGCTTACACAAAGGATGGGGAAGGGGGGTGGATAGGGGGTTGGGAAGAGTCAGCAGCGGGGATAACTGAATAGAGGATGAGCACAGCAGATGTACAAATCACTTGGTGATAGGTGCACCCTATCACATGCCACCCCCCCCCCCCACCCCCCACCCCCCCCGGTGAAATTGAATCAGTGCGGACACTGATTGAAACAACAAAATACACAGTTCATGGCGTGAATTTTCACTAGAATGAATCCAAGGCAGGTATTTGATCAAATTCCAAGGTACATTCAACCATGATGTAGAAAAAAACACTCGCTCGTTAGGTTCAAAGACTGGTATTTGACCGACAAATGTGACTAAAGCTTGCGAATATCAGGGTCCAAAGTACATCTGAAATCTATGAATCGAGCAGGACAAAAATAAACACTGACAACGTTGTCTGACATGAGATCACACATTCAGAAGCATAGGCTGTATTTGACAGGCACTCATGATCTGACGGTCTCATTCAGTTCTCTTTTCTACTTACTCATCTCTGGGGCGGGTGGACACTTCAAGTGTTAAGGACAACTTCAATTTGAATCTACTGTTCGTGGCTCGAATATGGATAGGCAACAAGGTGGCGCAACATAAATAAACAAATGAATTACTTACAGTAAGAGTCTCCATTCCAATGAAGGGAATTGCAACCGCGTGTCTCACAAAACTGTTCATGTTCTCTAAGCACGAAAATAAAATAAAATGAAAACGGCAGTCACAAAATACCGAAATGTTCCTAATGGGAATGAGTCCTAGAGGCGGGCGTGTGGAATGGCAGCCGTTGTTCTAGCACCCCGGCGTAGGTTTCAATTGCTCCTGGTTACTGCATCAGGTGGAGAGGGTCCAGATGGGTCAGGCACTGGTGGTGGTGTCAATCCTGGGTCACAGGTTCCAGTGGGTGATTGTGCCCCATCGGACAGTGAACCTCTTGTCGCCAAACTCTTGTAGAACGATCTGCACAACTTGCTCCAGGTCTTCGGCCTGTCCTCTCCTAATAACTTCTCGCCGTGCCGGGCCTTTGAGGTGGGAAATGACGTAATTCGCGGCCTCCATATTTCTTAGACCGCGGGTCCTAGCATAACGTATTGCTTGCTGCGCCCACTCTTCGGCGGTTATGCTATCGCCCTCGTCTTAGAAGATGGGCATACGCCGCTTGCGTGGAATGTAGCGTGGGGCTTCTGGTTGAAGTTGCTGTTGCTGCTGGTTGGCCATTACTGGTGGTAGAGTAAACTCGCTTCAACCCTGCTTGCAGCGCCAAATGTGGTGGTCAAGGTGATAGGTGCACCCTATCACAAAGCCATACCCTCCCATGCCAGCCTCGCCTTCTTACACCTCCTTGCACTTGTGTGCCTTGTGCCACCACTCTGTTTATTCTGGACATCTGGCCCCTCCCAAGTTCTTGGACAGCAGATGCCCACTCTGCCCCCCCCCCCGTCCTCTTCCCACGCATTCCTGGTACCACCACCCCCCATCCCACACCCTCTCCGTCCCATGCCACGCCTTTCTCTTGACCCCTCCCCGGAACCCGACGTTTTCCGGTTTTATGGAATATGTTGAGGCGACCGCTTGTGCTTAGAAGAGAGTAGAGTAGAGAAGAATAGAGCACGGACTCATTCATGCAGCTACTGAATAAATGGATGAAATGGGAACCGACTGACTCAATGTCCCTCTGTGCCTCTGGCGCCCAACACTTGGGAGGCAGGGGAAAGGTTCCCAAAACCTGCACAGTAGCCCCGGCAATGTCAATACTGGTGCCGCTACATTTTGGCGCTGCAGAGCAGGGTATGATCAGAGGGAGAGTCAGTGAAGATGATCTTTATGACCACCAGTCCTGATAATAACCAGCGCTACCGATCCCCACTACTGATGGACGTCTGGTAAGGACTGTCACCGCTGCTGCTGCCGACCCCTGCTTGCCCATCACCTTGCCATATCATGCCGCCACGCCGACAACAACCAGCACCCCATGACAACAGGGAGAGGGTACAGTCTCGGGTACGAGTTGTCCAGCAGGTGTGTGCTGCAATGTCCCCACCTCCCGCCCCACGTGTCAATGGCGACGACCAGGTGGTGAACAGAAAGGACCATCTACCGGCTATGCCCCATTTCCGCTCTCCTGAGGAGAGTTGTGTGTGTGGTAGTGATACTGAGGCGGAAAAGATGGTCATGGATAATCGGATCAGACTCATGCCTAAAGTACATGACGGAGCTGTGACTGTAGAGCCACTGCCTCTTCGTCGCTCCGCTCGTAGCAATATTGACCAAGCACCCACTCGATATGGACATGATGCCTTTTGACTTGGTTGACAATGATGTGACTTTGGGGACACGATGAGAACTGGAAACGTGTAAAAAGTGTAACTTTCTTTTTGTGTACTGTCCTGGACTTACCAAGCTCCCGTGAGTATATGTAACTTGACTGTTTCACGTTTTGATTTTGTAGATGTGTTACAGACTGTGTGTATTACCTGTAACATGGTAAAGTACAGGCACGAAGTCTGCTGTCACTATATTGTTCTTTGGGGAAATCCAGAGAATGGTTTGTAATCATTTGTTTTACCTCACAGTGTAGATGCATTTCTGAAATGTGTTTGTCAAAATCTGGTTATTACGGTGGGATTTGCAAATGATGCTTTGCTATTGTTGTGGAATTCGCAATGCTGTGTGTTCATTGCGGGGTATTGTCTTCAATAGAAATACCATATGTATCACTGTGTTGCTAGTGATTACGGAGGAACTTGCAATGCTTGTTCATTGCGGATAAATTTGTAATGCCGTGCGCGCATTGCGGGGTGTTGTCGTACTTAGCAACGCCACTTTGTGTCACTGTTCGTTTGTGTGCATCTAATTGAAGGGTTAAGACCGCTTTTAGCTTGCACGGCTTGTGTGTCTAGCCATGTGGATGACATACTTGTTGAAGGTTTAAAACCGCTTCAAGTTGTCTTGTCCAACATGCTCTGTTGTTGCGTTGGTTATGCTGCGTTTTGTAATATGAAATGTTTAATCTCGTTGCTATCAATCAACTAGTTGAACGGTTAAGCCCACTTTTAGAAGATGTGAAGACATGCAAAATCTTGCTTGTTTTGTTTGATGTTTTCGATTGTCTTCTAGTTGAATGCTTAAAACCCCTTCTAGATAGCAATAATTTATTTTAATCGTGTGATATTTCGTTGTGCACCTTGGATGCATATATTACCTCCTAGTAATGCATGTACTCACCACTAAATTCAAGAATTTGTGTCCATTCTACATGTGTATTTAGTCTTATGATATATTTTGTATACAAATAGTCACCTCAAACATCTAGCACTAATTGTATTGTTCATCGTTAAACTCTTTATAAGTCATTAATCACAATTTACAAGGAGAACGTTGTACACAAACATCAGGGGGAGATGTAACAGGGTGACACAACTTTGCTGACTTTCCTTTCTCTGCATGAGCCGCTTCTCTTATCCAGTCTGTCACCATCTGGTCAGTTCGACTGCCCACTCAGCAGTGGTTTTCTTTCATTGTAAACATCCTCTCCAATTCCATTCCCCCACCAGACTCTTAAACACAAATGCCTACTGAAGCCATACCCTCCCATGCCAGCCTCGCCTCCCTACGCCTCCTTGCACTTGTACGTCTTCCGTGCCACCACTCTGTTTCTTCTGGACATCTGGCCCCTCCCAAGTTCTTGGACAGCAGATGCCCACTCTAGCCCCCCCCCCCCCCCCTCTTCCCACGCATTCCTGGTACCATCCCCCATCCCGCACCCTCTCAGTCCCATCCCACGCCTTTCTCTTGACCCCTCCCCGGAACCCGGCGTTTTCCGGTTTTATGGAATATATTGAGGTGACCGCTTGTGCTTAGAAGAGAGTAGAGTAGAGAAGAATAGAGCACGGACTCATTCATGCAGCTACTGAATAAATGGATGAAATGGAAACCGACTGACTCAATGTCCATCTGTGCCTCTGCCGCCCAACACTTGGGAGGCAGGGGAAAGGTTCCCAAAACCTGCACCGTAGCCCAGGCAACGTCAATGCTGGTGCCGCTACAATTACACTGGTCGCCACTCCAGCAGCAGCCCTCTTCAACTGCTACAGTGCTGCCTTGCCCACCCCATGGTTGTCACCTTGAATTTGATCAATTTCGTCCATTTAAATCACTGCATTGCCGTGTTTCATTGCGTCAGTATGATGAAACCCTAGATATATAATCACCGATCGCTCTATGCCACTGTATGTTGAATACCTCCATCGCTGTGGCTGCCTTGGCGGAGGTGTACGCTCTCCGAGCGCTCTCCATTTGGGATATGTAATCCCCTCGCTTGTCCCTCGTGCGCCTTCCCTGCCTGTGTTCACGCTATGCGACTCCCACGTAAATGGACAGGCGTGCGTTTTGGAGAGAACTGTCGCTCCAAACCCGACCGCTCATCAGTCTCTTTACCTCCGGTATCTCCTGCCGCGACAAAATCAGCGCTGATGCATTCCTAGATTGAGGCCCAAGCCGTTTGAAGTGTAGTCATGCTGCAATTGCGTGATGGGAACATGGTGTAAATACTATGTGCGGTGAAGGCGCCTGCTAGTTCTGCTGCTTGCATGGATACCATCCTCCTCTGCAGTAAACGTCGGTCAGTGAACTCTGTATCTCTCAACGGTGATTCGATTCCAATCAACAGTCACAAGCAGCTTGTCTTGTACCAGGAGATGTGTGTGCCTGTTAATTAAGCCTGGCATCGCACTTTGAAAGTCTTGCTGGGGTGTACTTTTTAAAAGAGGATAGACTAGAAGATAAGCACCGATGTATTTGAATTTGGAGAGAAATGTGTAAACATGTTAATTAGTTTTATGTTTCAGTCATTGAGAGAGAGAGAGAAAGAGAGAGAGAGAGAGAGAGAGGGAAAGTGTGAGAGAGAAAGTGAGAGTGAGAGATAAAGTGTGTGTGAGAGAGAGAGAGTGCGTGTATATGAGAGAGATAGTGAGAAAGAGAGAGAAAGATAGAGAGAGACAGAAGAGAGAGAGAGAGAGAGAGAGAGAGAGAGAGAGAGAGAGAGAGAGAGAGAGAGAGAGAGAGAGAGAGAGAGAAAGTACATGAATTATTTTCGGGGCTGTGGTCTTTATCGAGCACGGTTTCAGTCTTGATAAATATTTCATGAATATTTGAATTGGGCCAATACCCTATGAAAACGAAATCTGTTCTCTGTGAAACATACCTGCAACATGTGAAACAATCGTGACCTGTCTAAATCATAAATGCGAGCTAAAAAAACTCCAAAACAAATGTCTCCAAATCTTCAAAGTCAAAAATGGAGCATTAACATGGCCATATTTCTGTGTTGTTTTACTAGTTGATGCATAACGATACCTTCGCGCTCCTGCAGAGCTGTCACATTACCTCCTCTGCAACAGTACATTGACCGCAGACAAACAACTAACTACGCTGATGAACGCTCGACCTATTAGGTGTCGTGGTTCAGTCCTTGCTGGGGATAACTGCATTGCTATTTTCCTTCGAAGTCAAGTCTGCTGTGTCCGTGTATGAGTTTTCAACATTTCATCGTGCTTGTGCTGCTCAAAAGGCGTCAACTTAAAATCTCAAAAAACAGTCATCGGTGTGAACAAAGAAAAGGAAAAACATAGTCTAGGTGTGGAAACTACAGGTTCATCACTCAGTGGTCTTTCAAAACGGTGTCGGGTGTCGACTTTGGCAGAGCCTGTTATAACGCACATAGGGGCCGTGGCACACGCAATAGAAATGGTTTAGGCGTACCTGTCTGGAACTCCATGAACCGTCATCTCTCTTCCTTCCGCGCAATTTACAGCCTCCAGCCTCTAACCACATCGGGAAAGGAATAACCCGTCAGAGGATCACTCGCACGCAATTTATGACGTAATAGCAACGAGACGGGAAAATTCATGACTTTGACGCAACCCGCGATCGAATTACAGCACTCCATAAACTCATAATCTGCTGCTGATGGCCTTCATCTGCTACGGGTGAGAAGATCCAATTTAGTTAGAGCGCCGGCGTTACGTCCGTCCAGAAATGTTGAAGTGCCATCGTGCGGTCTTCACCCGCTGTTCCCAATGCTTCTTGTTCGATGACTGCTTCCCCACCATCGCGGGAGCAGTGATGGGTCTGTCTTTTGCAACAAGTTTACAGTGACATGGAGAGGCGTGGAGACATGGAGGGAAACATTACACAGGTACGCCTAATGGCTGTGTGCCCCGCTGCTTGGTGAAGCCGTGTTAAGATGACGTCGTCCAACGGAATTCTTCTTTGACTGTTGCAACGTTGGCTGCAGTAATAGACGGTTGCTTGAGCTGGGACTTTTCTGTGATCCTCCTGCTGCCATGCTGTCCAATTCATCAATTTATCATTTTTGGATGTGCGTACGGACAACATTAACGCCATGCAGAACGACGAGGTACTGCAATAAACTAAATCTACATGTACGTGTGTACATGGAAGTGGGC
>JAWQFJ010000506.1:289578-311591 GCA_034096865.1 Theodoxus fluviatilis
ATAAGTTCGCCGATAGCTTCGTTTTCAACATTGTTCTAATTGCACTTCCGGTTGCTCCGCTTTCAGTGGCCGATGCCTTTGTTAGTGTAAACACCTGGCGAAAATCACGATTTTTGTGTCTTAGTTTTAGCCATCTTAATTTTTTCTCCGCATAAGTCGGTGGAAAAATGTGTCTAGTTTGTAACCCTGTGTTTAGTTTTGTTGTCAGCCATTTCGGAAACGCCTAGTTACTTCCAGAGTCAACCACAGTGTGTTGCGAAAGGAGTGACATTAATGACAGTGATACAACTTACAAGAGCTGCCGTGGTTCCTAAACCAGTATCAAGGAGGGCGAACAGTACTTCAGATGGAGCCAAGTGTTGTGTTGTTGATTGCAAGGTATCATCAGTGGCATGCAGGGGACTTTCTTTCGTTGGAATTCCAAGAAAAGGTGTCAGTGAAGATAAAGACAAATGGAGATCAGCCATCATTGCTAAAATTGATCGAGTGGACGAAGCATTCAACCCAGACAAGGCCAAGATCTGCAGTCGACACTTTGACGACGCTTGCATCAAACGAGGTACGTTTCTTTCATTATAATTTGTTTCAGTGGGATGTGGGTGTGTTAGACGTCTTTTGTCTTTGAAATCAAAACAAATCTTCACCTCATCTTGGGCAGAACAGCGTACATTCTTGAGGCCTCATGCATGATGTAATGTCCATGATTTTGGGATACTAGAAACCCATCAAAGAAAATGTAAGCCATGAATAGCATTAAATTATCAAAGCTGTATGTTGATTGCATCAATAGGTCGTTAAAGCGCTTACATTTTACAAATGCAGGTCGCCGAGCATCTCAAGCTTCGCGCACCTCTATTTATAGCTGACGCGTGGACCTCAGCGACACCAGGAAAGATTATAAATACATTGTTGTCCTCGAACCTGCCTGCTGTTGACATTGTTGACCAAAGATCTATGTTTTCCGTCAAAAGTGGAATGAATACAATTTTTTAAACTGCAAAGTGTGTCTGGGATACCTGCAAATACACTTACAGTTCCAACTGATGGAATAAATCATCACTGTTTGAACAATTATCTGTTTTACATGAAAATTCACTCGACAGCGGAGTAACCGGAAATGCAATTAGAACAATGTCGAAAACGAGGCCATCGGCGAACTTCTTATATGACACAGCGCGTGCAGGCTGAGCGAGCCAGTCGTCCATGTGATGTACTGTCCATGTGAGGATGAAGCGAGATATTGCATCGAGGAGATCAAGTCGAGGGAAGGTGGGCGGGGGGGGGAGGGGGGGGATGGGAGGGCGTTGAAGGCCGGGGGGGGGGGGGGTTAAAGGGGGGGGGGGGGGGGGGGGGACCCGGCGGGGGGATGGCGTTGAAGGCCGGGGGGTGGGGGTGGAAGGGCGGGGGGGGGGCGGGGCGCGCGTGGCATGGTGGCGTTGAAGGCCGGGAGGGGTGTGGGAGGGCGGGGGGCCGGGGGGGGGGGCGGGGGGCGCGTGGCATGGTGGCGTTGAAGGCCGGAAGGGGGGTGGGAGGGCGGGGGTCCGGGGGGGGCGGGGGGCATGGGAGGGCGTTGAAGGCCGGGGGGGGGGGGGGTGAAAGGGCGGGGGGGGGGGGGGGGCGGGGGGCGCGTGGCATGGTGGCGTTGAAGGCCGGAAGGGGGGTGGGAGGGCGGGGGGCCGGGGGCATGGGAGGGCGGGGGGCGTGGGAGGGCGGGGGGGAGCGGGGGGAGGGGAGTTATTTTCTGCAGCTCCGATATCGCGACTGATTTCCTCTCAGCATCTGCTGTGGCCATCACTCACGGAAAACAGTGGGCAGCGCTTGGGCAAGGACCGAGAAGTTGTCAGAATGGATCAGTTGACTGAAGACTGCATATTGCGTGACGTCATCGACCCCAGCTGCCGCCAATTGCTAACCTGACTGCATGCAGTGCTGGCAGCGACTGTGCATAATTCAGCATTCCACCAAAGCGCCCGCAGGGGAAAAAACTCCCTCTGCGCATGCGTCGCCCCCAGCCCACCTGCCCATCGCCGAATGAGAATAGAAACAGGTTTGGAAATGCCTTCAAAGTTGTAAATTGCTTTAGGAGCGGTGAAGCGGAAAAAAGTGTGTCCCAACTCGACGATAGGACGTATTTAATTGTTGCTGGCAATTCCTTTTCTGGAGTGAAAAGGTGGCTCCAAGAAATTCCCCACCTTACTTGGCGTCTTCACGTCACCAGCAGTAGAGAGAGCAGGGATGGGTGCTGGGTGTGTAGATGACAAATGCATGTGGCGGGGGGGGGGGGGGGGGGGGGGGTGTAGATTCGGAGAAGATAAAAAGCGAGGCTGGTGGGTTGTTCGCATGCGAGAGTGTATGTACATGTAGGAATGTATGTGTGGGCATGCTTGCGTGTGTGCGTGCATGCATGCATGTGTTTGTTTGCGTGTGAGCGTGTGTGTATGTGTGTGTGCGTGTGTGTGTGTGTTTGTGTGTGTTTGTGATTGCATTGACGCATGTGTGTCCTTGCGTGAAAGAGCTTGTGTATTATCAGTGCGTATGCACGTGTGTGCTGGCGTGCGTGTGCGAAAGTGTGTGTGCGTGTATGTGTGTGCGCGCGCACGTGTGTGTGCGTGTGTGGGTATGTGCATGCGCGTGTGCATGAACATGCATATTGGACTGTATGTCTATGCATGTTTGCGTGTGCATGCTTGCGTGTCTATCAGTTGTCGGAATAAGAGGCAACGGCAGCAATGATTTGTAAACACACACACACTCACATACACACACACATACACACGTACACGCACGCACATGCGCTCGCGCGCGCACACACGCACACACACACACACGATAAGTGAATACTTTAGACAGCCCGTACGCATTTCAACAACGTAAATTTACCTAGTTTATTTTTTCAAACGCAGAAGCTAAAGCAACACGTGTTCCTACATACGACAGGTTGCCTCTATTTCACGTAGTAAAAGAATGCTTATCATAACATACGAACGGCATTTGTAATGTTGCCAAAACGATAGGCAGGAAATGAAACTTCTTTCGTTTCCATGGAAACCCAACACGACCGCTGCTCCGCTTAGGCGAAGGATACCAGAGAAGATGAGAGTCCTTTTCTCAAGCCGGTGCTGCTTCTTTGCGCTCGGATTTGGCTTCCCACACAAGAAACCCCGCTAACCGAAGAAGTCAGATGAAGTAGGAATATCCGTTCATCAAAGTAAGGCAGCGCAATTTCCACTGGAAACCTACTAGAGATTTCCAGGCCGCGGCAAGCCTGTTGGCCTGATGGATCTTCCCGTGGACCCCGCTGGCACTGGCGCGCCCAGGACGCGCTGCACTGTCTGCAGGCTGCCATGGCGTCCAAGCACCTCATTTGCATGCGGACGTGCGTCTCTGTCAGCAGAAATCGCCCTAGCTTTTTGTTCGAATTGTGAGTCCTCCATCGGACGAGTTTTTCATCTGGATGAATGCGGTGCAGGAAACCAGGCCTCGCAGTGGAGGAAATGAACAAGGCAAAAGTGTCAATGGCCGCCACTGCGAGGGACGGTGGATAGCACGGTTTCTATTAGTTTGTTTATGTTTGGTAGCTCTCGAAGCGCTATGTCGTTATGTCTTTCATAGAAAAAAGAAAAATGTATTTTATGTCGTACAAAAATGAAACGCTAGTCACGGAGTTTTGATTTGTTTTCATATGAGAAAAGCATTGCAATGAATTGCGATGCGCCTTTACTTGGAATAGTTGCAACACTCATTCGTACGAATAAAAGTGTCCACTGTATAGCGATGATAAATCATTTTGGGCGTGCGGTGTACTCAGTTCATTATTCGCTCGTAATCGTAGTTAAACAAATGTCAGGGATTGCACCAAATCTTACAGAATGACCTGTGTGGCTTCTACTACTAAACAGGTTGTCTCTCTCTCTCTCTCTCTCTCTCTCTCTCTGTATCTCTGTCTCTGTCTGTCTCTGTCTCTGTCTCTGTCTCTCTCTCTCTCTCTCTCTCTCTCTCTCTCTCTCTCTCTCTCTCTCTCTCTCTCTCTCCCGCGTTCCCGCGTTGCGTCCGTGACCGATTCTCCCTGTCTTTAGCCTCTGCTGTCTGCAGTTCGCCCTCTCTTTCGTTTTCTCTTCATTCTCTCTCAGTTTCAACCTCCTTCTTTCCTTCCTCAATCTCAACCCTCTCACCTTTGCCTCACCCACCTCATCTTTGCCTCACCCTTTTTCTCGTGACATCTGCCACCTTTGCTTGTTCAACTCATCCTTGACATGCATGTCCTGTAAATTGAACGTGCTTCCTGTAGGGCGCTTGGTACTTTGATTGAGCTCGATTCTTGTATGGATTTTTTGGGGGCTTCCTCTAGTAGATCACCTCTTTTGAAACCTGTGTTTATCAATTACATGTTTCAGGTCTCTATGTTGCTGGTGCTTTCAACACATCTTCTGCTTCAAGGAGGGTAGACCATTTTAAATCGTCCGCTTATTGAGGCTAATTTTTGTCCGTCAATTGGGTTTACGTCGGGATGATTGTATTGAGATTTGGCCTTGACCAGGTTACAGAATTTCGCTTCCGGGTATCTCCTTGCTCTCTCGCCGCAAATGAATGTTTGAGATTCGTGTGGCACGAGCTTCACCTTCCTGTTGTCCTGTTCTCCTCAACTTGTATCAGATCTCTTTGCTCGCAATACATTGGCGTTCCATTTCACGTCGTGTTTTGGGTTTTGTTCCTCTTCCTAATCTTTTTCGTGTTTCTTTTTTTCCCCAGCTGTCGTCGCATCTTGTCCTACAGACAGCAGTGTGTTATCTTTATCTCATCTTACTCGTCCTCTCAAGCCGCTCGTGCTCTTCATCCATTGCTTGACTTCTCTGCTCAGGCTGTCCACTACTTTGGTTCCCTCTTTCTAAACGTGCTCCTGTTTCGCTTTCTCGTACTAAGATTGTGCCCCCTGTTACTTTTCTTTTGCTTGTCCCAGCTGCTACCGCCGCCGCTGCAGTTTCAATTCTTTTTGTAGTAGAATCTCCATTAAGGTTTCTACGACGCGTGCAACTAAAGTTACTGAGAGGTGGAAACAGCGGACGAGTCTTTCCAAACAGGAAATGAACAACGTCAACCAATCTCCTCGCGTAATTCTCCAAAAAGGTCAAGCGACCACGTCTAATTCCGATCTTCAAAAAATAGATCGGTCAGAGAATGTCCCCTCCGCACAAGTACGTTTGCTACGCGCATCCAACTCACTGCCTCAATGAGAAGTTTTGTTTACTGAAGATCGGGATTTAGAATAGTGGCTCAACCCATCGGCAATTGTGCGAGATGATCGACTGTGCTGTGGTTCACCCCGTACTAGGGAAGACTTGACTGCTTCTTCTCCATCATGGTGATTAATATATATCTGTGTTTCTTTGTTTCTTTGTAAATGTTGCGTGAATGCCCCCCACCATAGGGGTTTTCACACAATATGATGTTACCACCAACAGAAAAGAAAGTAGTACTAACAACAGTCTTGTTCAGCACAACAGACAGAGCATAACGATATATTCTTACATTGAAAGACAGTTTTCCTCTCTCATATTTGTCGCGAACTATCTTGACACAGGATTCAACACTCTTTGTCTTTTAAAGGTACCGTCACGAGATAAGTGTTGCCTGACGAATTCAGTGCTTTGTTGCAATAGCACTACCCAAGATGACTAAACTTTATCTGGTACAACATTTTCAGAGCGAGATTGAGAGAAAAACTTTGCCTTTCATATTCATTGTTTTAATAAAAATTCTAAAAATATTTCCTACCAGAAATATGCATGGTTCAGTGATGGTGTGAGTGTATGCAACAACTAAAAAGTGTTAAACATGTTTTATATAGCAACTCATCACCCATGTCTACATCTTAAAACGCTTTAGACCTTACCCTCATCACACCTGATCTACGTCCACTAATCTCACCCGTCAGGCTCATAGTCAAAACCCTGTCCTGTCATGTCGTGGCAGATCCAGTGGAGACGTCGGAGGAGAAGCGGCTGATTCGGAAGCTGCTGAGGGAGTACGAGGAGCGGGGCAAGATGGGGCGCCCCGTGGCCCAGCACGACGAAAAGCTGCTCATCTCCTACGGCCTGTCCCTCATCCAGATTCTGGACTTGGATGAACGCAACCAGATCCTCACCACCAACGTGTGGGCCACCTACGTGAGTGGCGTGTGTCCTCGCCCGTAGGAAAATCCTCATGCGAGATGGGCTGGGCTGGTATGGGAGTACAGTGGGGTTTTAGTGAGTGAGTGAGTGTGTGTGTGTGTGTGTGTGTGTGTGTGTGTGTGTGTGTGTGTGTGTATGAGTGTGTGCGTGCGTGTGTGTGTGTGTGTGTATGAGTGTGTATAGGTGTGTGTATGTATGAGTGTGTATAGGTGTGTGTGTGTATGAGTGTGTATAGGTGTGTGTGTGTATAGGTGTGTGTATGTGTGTGTGTGTAGGTGTGTGTGTGTATAGGTGTGTGTATGGGTGTGTGTATAGGTGTGTGTATGTGTGTGTGTGTATAGGTGTGTGTGCGCGCGCGTGTGTGTGTGTTTATGTGTATGAGCGTGTGCGTGCGTGTGTGTGTATATGTGTGTATGCGTGTGAGTGTGTGTGTGTGTGTATCTGTATGTGTGTATATGTTTGTTTGTGTATGTGTATGTGTGAATGAGCTTGTGTCTGTATGTGTGTGGGTATATCTGTGTGTGTGAGCGTGTGTGTTTGTGTGTGTGTGTGTGTGTGTGTGTGAATGTGTGCGTGCGCGCGCGTGTGTGTATATGAGTGCGCGCCTCTATGTGTGTGTGCATGTCTGTCTGTTTGGGGGTGGTGTTGGTGAATGTGAGTGTGTGTGTCTGTATTTATGTATGCATGTGTGCGCATGTGTGCATGTGTGTTGATGAATGTATGCATGTGCGCGCGCGTGTTTATATGTTTATGTAAATATGTGTGTCAGTGTGTGTGTGCGTGTTTATGTGTGTTCGCGCGCATGTGTCTGTACGCGCGCATGTGTCTGTACGTGTGTGTGTGTGTGTATTTGTGTGTATGTTTGTGTGTAAGTGTGTGCGCGCATATGTGTTTGCGTGCGCGCACGCAATGTTATGTGCTTATGTGAATGTGTGTGTGTTTGCGTGCAGGCGTGCGTGCATGTGTGTGTGCGTGTGTGTGTGTGTGCGCGCGTGTTTGCGTGTTCGGAAACGAAGCTACTTTGCAGTTTGTGTGGAAGGGGATGTTATTAGGACTGCCTTAAGTAAAACGAAGCTACTTTGCAGTTTGTGGCGAAGGGGATGTTATTAGCACTGCCTTAAGTCAAACTTAGTGGCGTCACTCATGAAGGAATGTCTCGAAGCAGCAGCAAACATGTGCGTGCATGTGGCTGGATTGTAATTCGTTGTCGGCCACGCGATCCCAGACTATTGGAAATGAGCAGCTTTATTGTATGGATCTTTAATTATCTGATCCCTGGAAGATAGATTAAAGAGCGTGTGAATACAGTTTTAAAAAAATGGCTGCTGGAATTAAAATCTCAGCGATACACTGGTAATACTTTCTTGTAAGTGAGGGTCTGAAGAAAGATTGAACATCGCTCCCGGGGATGTGTCGTCACCATTAAGTACAAATGGCATTCCGTTCCTTGTTAAATGTTCATAAAGAATCAATAAGAAAAGTCATTAAAATCGCCACGTATTCGAAACTAAAAAGCTGCGTTTACATATAATATATATATATATATATATATATATATATATATATATATATATATATATATATAAAACCCAAACGGTTTCGGTCTATCTGTCCATCCACTCTATGCGTTCGGCCGCCCGTGCACGGATCTCCGCAAAATTTGGCATGTCGCTCCCCCGTGACTGGACGGGGGTAGTCGTCGCGTTTTGGAAGGCGTACCTCCAACCGTTCCGGAGATATTCCTTCTGGAACTTTTTAGTCATGGGACTGCTGAGGGCAAAGGGAGGCAACTCGGCTCCAACGTGTGCTTCATGGTGCACGAGGTTTTACGGGTCCGAGCTCATCTCATCACGCTTTGATGTTTGGTGAATGTGATGTGATGATAAGAGGGAGGTGTGTGTGTGTGTGTGTGTGTGTGTGTGTATGTGTGTGTGTGTGTGTGTGTGTGTGTGTGTGTGTGTGTGTGTGTGTGTGTGTGTGTGTGTGAGTGTGAAAGTATCTACGGTACGGTTATTTAGGGGGAGAGGGAAATGGAAAAGGTGGAGACGGGAATAGGTGGAGATGGAAACTGGTGGAGACGGGAAAAGGTGGAGACGGGAAAAGGTGGAGACGGGAAAAGGTGGAGATGGGAAAAGGTGGAGACGGGAAAAGGTGGAGACGGGAAAAGGTGGAGACTGGTAAACCAACTAGTGTATATACATATATATACATATATATATATATATATATATATATATATATATATATATATATATATATATATATATATATATATATATAAAAGTCAAAAAACTATTTCGTCACCTCATTCAGCATGTGGCGTTTCATGACAAAATGATGAAGTTGCGACATGGCAGGGCACAGGAATTTACGACCTAAACTCTTTGTGGTTCATCGCCTTGTTTTTGACTGAAATTTGACTGTGCGAAAAGCAATGCTGCGACTTCTAGTTCGTTGGTGGCTTTCAACGTCTCTTTTAAAACTGTAAAGATTTGGGTCACCATGACTTGGAGGAGTGCAACACTCCCAAGCTATTCAGCTTGCCAACTTTTCGAGTGCTTGTCTGAGTGTCCAATTGTTTCTTTGCAGAACTGGTATGATCGTTACTTGAAGTGGGCCCCGGAGGATTATGGGAACGTCACCACCATCCGTGTTCCTAGAGATTCCATCTGGGGGCCAGACATCAAACTCTACAACTAGTGAGTTACCTGCTTGTATAATTCACATGGATATACCACAATAAATAGTGTGATCCCCGCATTTCCCTTATAAGGGAGCAAGTGAAATATGTGAATGGCTCGTTCAAATAAAACAGTGTAGCTACTAGGAATGTTCTTCGCTCAGAGCGATCCAATGCACCTCAAATGTTCTCCATAAATAGCACACTTACATCAGTCCTTATCTCAAAGACAACGCGGTGTCCGAGATCCTCATTAACGACGCCGATATTTGAATATTTACATAATGCTGATGCTAGACTTAAGGCAACAAATGTTTTAAAAAATAGACAGGAAATATGTTTGAATTGCACACGAGTTTAAAACAATGCAGCAAACATATAATTATCTGGACTGTAAAGCGGTTTGAGACCCAGACAAAGGTGATAAGTCGCTATACCAAAATCACACCTTTACCTTTTGCTATTGTTTCATGTGCATGCGTAGAAATTACGTCAGAGTTGATGGGTAATGAATTCAACAACTGTTATCGCTTGTGCATCACACGTTGTTAGCAACAAAAGCAATACAGCTACACCGTAAGTAGTATTCCCTTTCGGAGGCGAAAGTTTAGAACTGGTGGTCGTTAAGCCATGTACATGTATATGTATACGCTGACAACTACAGTCACGACATGAAGCACCGGTGGTGTTACGAGTCAAACACAATAGAACATAGGCTAGAATGGAAATAAGTCTTTTTGGTTCAAGTGCATGGAAAAGGACGCTTTCCCCTATAAAATCATATCACCTGCTCGCGAGGTTTTCTACAGGCACTGTTATCACTTCTTCTTACGGAGTTATTCAAGGGGCAAGATAAATATATTGTTTGGAAAGTTTGTTCTTATAGCCACCAGTCTCAAGATAGTATTATTTTACTGTCTTCCACGTGTGGTATTTTCATAAAATGTGTATATCGTAATTGATAATTATAAGTAAATTACGCAACTCTTGGCTGTCGGCTGTCATTGGTGTTGTTGTTGTTGCTTTTGCAATGTAGGATGTTCTCACAATTAAACTGTTGACATGACCTTCCAATAGCGTTTGCTGCCGGGACTGCCTCATCCATATTCCTGAAAGGTATCTCCTTAAGGGCTCTTAGACACACAATCTCAACCCAAGGTTGTTATCCCAGATGGATGAATGGATTGATGTTTGGAGTTTAAAATGGCTTATCAGCACTTGTGTCTATGTAAGGCCATTGATCGAGAAATCACTCGATCTAGTTAGAATAAGAGCGAGTCAAGTCACGATTTCCTTGGTCATTCGCTCTGTACGTGTCACATAGGGAGACGTGGTGGCTCTATTCGTACGTACAAACCGCAGAGGTTTGGCAATCTCAGAGAAAACATCAAGCAAGACGAGTGTAACACGCACTAGCTTGTCCCACCCCATGCCTGGCTCAAGCATCAGCAAGTCCCTCCCCTTCCCTCCTCTTGCCACCGATGGAGAGACTTGTGAGAGAGGCAAGGTTCATTGAGCACTATTCCGGCATCTGTTCTTCATTCCACATCGGCGTGATCAAACAAAATAAGTGTAGGCGACTGGAGAGCAGCGAGACATGAAGCCTTCCCAGTTTGCCGGGAAAGCCATTAGTCCCAAAGCACGTTGGACTCATCAACTTGTGTGAGATTTTCATTTAAGAGAAGAGGTTCCCCCGTAATTGCAAGATGTCATTCATCTTGATTAAGCGTCTATGAAGCCGTGGCTTCGCCACCATCCTTTTCGCCGTTTACAGCTGCTTTATCGCCCGGGTCTGGTTATCTTAACGAGGTAAATGGACGGTGCTGACACAGCTGATTAGTGGTTTGGAGTATCTTTCGCTTTTTATCCCTGAGAGGTGATTTCGAATAGACATACGCCCACCTTTATTATCTCACGTGCACATGTGGCCCTGTCCAAGATTTCTTCAAAGCTATCGACTTAGTCTCTCTCTCTCTCTCTCTCTCTCTCTCTCTCTCTCTCTCTCTCTCTCTCTCTCTCTCTCTCTCTCTCTCTCTCTCTCTCTCTCTCTCTCTCTCTCTCTCTCTCTCTCTCTCTCTCTCTCTGTCTGTCTGTCTGTCTGCCTGCCTGCCTGCCTGTCTGTCTGTCTGTCTGTCTGTCTGTCTGTCTGTCTGTCTGTCTGTCTGACTGTCTGTCTGTATTTGTGTCTGTCTGTCTGTGTGTCTGTGTGTCTGTCTGGCAGGCCGGCCGGCTGGCTGGCTGGCTCTCTCTCTCTTTGTCTCTCTCTCTCTCTCTCTCTGTCTTTGTCTCTCTCTCTTTGTCTTTGTCTCTATTTCTCTCTTTGTCTTTGTATGTCTGTCTGTCTGTCTGTCTGTCTCTCCCTCTCCCCCCCCCTCTCTCTCTCTCTCTCTCTCTCTCTCTCAAAAGTCTTATGTAATTTATATATATTCGTTTACACATATCGACACATATTAACTTAAACATGTATATGTCAGTATGCGAAGAGCTGAAATATAATAAAACATAACATCACAAAACCTTTCTCACGTCTGGTGTAAGATGCACGGAAAAGAAACCATCTCGTTTAACTTTTTTGAAGCGCCCTTAGATCTATTTTACGATAAAGTAACTCATTTTTCTCGTCTGGGAAAGGAACCCCAAACACGGAGCACGTTCGCGTTCTTTCCGCAGTCCCTAGGGTGAGGGGCGGCAGTGGTGAAGTCCCGGACTGGGGCAGGCACACGCGGGCATGACGACCTCGATCGCTTTCCCAAATACCAACCCTCCCGTTCCGCAGTCCGTTATTTCCCCTGCTCTGTAATCTCCGTATTGAGCTGGAGGCCGCGGGTGAATTGGGGAGGGGCCGGTGTCGTAGAATATTTCGGAACCAGGATAAATCGGAACAGGTAGGCGAGAATATAATTTTTACCCGGAATGATGCAGACAGAATATTAGTGAAGCCATGTGGGCCTTCTGTGCGTGACTTTGTAATTCATAGACAAGGAGATAAACAGGTAGGTGAGAAGATATTTATTGCACAACCTCATCAAAGTGTGAGAAACTCTTCACAATCTGTTTATAAAAAATCGTAAAGTAAACAATTAATGTGGGCTAATGACCTTCTAGACGGTTCCGAAATATCCTGGTGGTTCCGAAAAATCCTGCCACCACGACCAGGATAAATCGGAATGGTTCCGAAATATCCTGCCACCAGGGCCAGGATAAATCGGAATGGTTCCGATTTGTCCGGTTCCGAAATATCCTGCGACACCGGGACTGGGTGCACGGGTTGAAAGTGAAATGGAAAGATGGAGGGGGTGGCAGTGGGGGGAGGAGGAGTGGAGGAGATGGGTAAGTTTCCTCGTCACGATTAGTCTGACGTCATTGCACCATGGAAAATTGGGGCAATCTGCTCGTTACGAGATACTCAAACCAGCAAGAGTACATGATCGCAAACAACGGGATGTACTTTAGCTCAGATGCAGACACAGCCAGACCCTCCCAGGCATGTAGACATTCATGCACATGTGGACACTCATACACAGACGCTCACACGCCATACACATCTACACAGCCATAACCACGCTCACCCGCTCATGCACGCACGCACGTACACACACACACATACACACATATACATACACACGCACAAACACACACACACACACGCACGCACGCACACAAACCCGCACACACGCATACACACACACACGCGCTCGCGCGCGCACACACACACACACACACACACACAAATAAACACACACACACACACGAACACACGCACGCACACAAACACGCACGCACGCACACACACACACACACACACACAAACACGCACACAAACACGCGCGCACACACACACACACAAACACACACGCGCATACGAACACACGAACGTGCATTTGCGCGTACTTACACATAGACATGCACATGTACACACGCGCATAGCTAAAGGCACAAAGTCCGCGAGCTAACACATGCATGTATATACACAATACCCACCACTTCAGCCTCGATAAATGTCATCGTCGTCATTGGCGTCGTCATCTTCATCATCACTGTCGGCAATGGCGGCCACTGCTACTAGCTACCGTCATGCTTGGCAAGAGCACCATCCGCAACCACAACGGCAACTGCTACAATTATGTCCACCACCGACACCACCATTACCACTTCCTCCGACACCAACACTACCACAACACTATAACAACACTACAACCACCACCGACACCACCATTACCACTTCCTCCGACACCAACACTACCACAATACTACCACCACCACCAACACCAGCACTACCACTACCACCACCACCGACACCACCACTGCCACTACCACCGACGTCACCACTACAACTACCATCGACACCACTACTATCACTGCCACCTACACCACCACTACCACCACCACCGACATCACCACTACCACTACCACCGACACCAGCACTACCACTACCATCACCACTGCCACTACCATCGACGTCTCCACTACAACTGCCATCGACACCACTACTATCACTGCCATCGACACCACCACTATCACTACCACCGACATCACCACTACCACTACCACCGACACCAGCACTACCACTACCATCACCACTGCCACTACCACCGACGTCACCACTACAACTACCATCGACACCACTACTATCACTGCCACCTACACCTCCACTACCACTACCACGGACACCACCACTACCACCACCACCGACATCACCATTATCACTACTACCGACATTACCAATACCACTACCACCGACACCACCACGACCACTACCACCACCACTACCACCACCACCGACATCCCAACTGCCACTACTACCGACATTACATCTACCACTACCACCGACACCACCACTACCACCACCACTGACACCAACACTATCACTTCCACCGACGCCGCCACTACCACCGGTACCACTACCACCACCACCACCACTACCATTCATGCCAGCGTTACCATTGCGATCGACTTGTTTAACACTTTCCCATTGTTCTTGTCTGCAGCGCAGACCAGCGGCTGGAGGAGAAGCGGGAGGCCCTGGCAGTGCTGAACTTCGACGGTCTGGTGGTGTGGATCCCCCAGGCCATCTTCAAGTCCTCCTGCCTGATCGACATCCGCCATTTCCCCTTCGACATGCAGACGTGCAAGCTCAAGTTCGGCTCCTGGACCTACAATGGCAACCACCTTGACCTGGAGTTTCTCTACAACACGTCCGGCTTCGAGATGAACGACTACATTCCCAGCAACGAGTGGCACATCGTTGCCTCCTGGGCCAAGCGCACGGTGCAGTACTACCCTTGCTGCCCCGAGCCCTATGTGGACCTGACCTTCACCATACGCATCCAGCGCAAGGTGGCCTTCTACAGCTACATCCTCATCCTGCCCTGCGTCCTCCTCTCCTCCCTCACCCTCGTGCTCTTCTGGCTCCCGCCTGAATCTCCCGCCAAGATGCAGCTGGGTGAGTGCGCATGACGCCGGAACTGCGATTTGGACTCATTTGTTGTTGTTGTGTTGGTGTTGTTGTTGTTGTGCTGTTGTTGTTGTGTTGGTGTTGTTGATGTTGTTGATCTTGTTGATGGTAACGGTGTCGTTGATGTTGTTGGTGTTGTTGATGGTGGCGGAGGTGGTACTGCTGGTACTAGTGCTAGTGCTGGTGATTGGGATTACGCTAGCGACGTTTCCTTGACTTTGGCAACAAACGAAGTAAGCGAAAATGTTACTCTGCAGTACACATTGATGTGGAGACGGCCATAATTTGCCCGTGTTGCCACACGCTCTAAAGGTCAAAGTTTAGTTTATGGTATGTGTCTCGGCGCCACTGAAACCGTCCGTCCATAATCGAGGGACCCCTTTATCAAAACGCTGATTTTTTTTGCATGAGCCAGAGCAGTTCAGTAGGAAGTAATGTCAGTCTGCGATAAAGATGTGTGTATCAGCCGGTATCACATGGTACAAGTATTAATTCGGAGTAATATTGGAAGTCTGTATTTCTGTTTTCTCGACATTTTATTGTAGCATACCTTTGAATAAACAGACGAATTCAGACAAACAGACCTAAAAGTGCGCCAATCAGGTTTTCGCCGACTGGATTCAGAAGTTCTTTTTTACGTTATCTTTTCCTTGCTCCCATTCCAGCCCACCCTTCGTATCCTCCAGCGTCTCGTGCTCTCCCTGTTCCCATAACTATTCCCGGTTCTCTGTAGACTTCTCCTTCAGGCACCTTGTTAGTTTTTAAGGAGCTTGTTTTGTCGTTTATGGCATTCTTTGCGAATGTCAGGTGGGGTTGTTGAAAAATTGAAGCCTGCTCCGAGCCTTGATTGGCTTCGTCTGTTCAGGACCGGACAGCTCTGTCTGGAGGCGGCAGGTGTCAACACCCTGTGTGCACCGGTCCTCCAAGATTGCTGTGATACAACTCTAGGGATGGAGAGAGAGAGAGAGAGAGAGAGAGAGAGAGAGAGAGAGAGAGAGAGACAGACAGATAGAGAGACAGATAGAGAGAAACAGAGAGACAGAGAGAGACTGACAGACAAACAGAAAGAGAGAGAGAGAGAGAGAGAGAGAGAGAGAGAGAGAGAGAGAGAGAAAGACAGAGTTGCGTGCTTCAAGGCCATCGCAGGAGCCTCCAAGGCAGAGAGGTGATAATGGAGTCAGAGGCCGTGCTGGATTCGATTGCCTGACGCTGTCTGCAGGTGGAGCCATCCAGGCCACTGTCCCAGAGGATCGCACTCCAGATCGCCTGAAGCCAGACCTTCCTTGTAGCCCCAAGTCGATTGCAGATCAGATAAGATCATCCTGGCGCTGATCAAGATTGTGTTGGGTGCAGGTCCGCTTCTTTCTTGTCCATCGGTCCGGATGTATCCATTTCTCCACTTCTCCTGACCAATGCATGATTATCTGATGCAAAAATGATTGACCAGAAAGGGAATCATACTAATATATAGAGTACTCATCTATCGGTCCCGACTTTACAGCTTCGCATTTCTCCAAATCGATGAGTGATCATTTAATACAGAGATTTATTAACACAAAGGGAATCCTGTTTATTTCTCTTCCTCATACATTTACATGTAAATCAATATAGATGCATATTGCACGTTCTTCAATCACGAATCAAAACCTAAAGCTGAATACATATTAGCGCTGGACGTGCACGTGTCATTCAAGAAATGTCAATCGACGATGAGGTATTTTAGAAGAGTGTGTTTGTATTTATGATTAATCTACACGAAATACTATTGGACACAATTCAGTGACATTTACTTTTCTTCTCACAGATTCTCTCCTTCCCATCCCAGACAGCACCCTTCAACTTTCCCCACTCCATCTTCATTATTTTTTTTCTCTCTTTCCTCGTCCTGGCGTTGATGGAGGGCATGATCTGTCCGAAGCGAAGCGCGGTGATGTGGGTCATAGGGCCATGTGACGTATGGACCGACCAAACTGGGCGGAAGTAGCCGCTTTGGGCTTGCAACCTCAAGGCAGCCTGCGCAGATCGTTCTCGCTGGCTGGAACCCTCTCTGGACAAATGGGGAGGGGGAACGGTACCACTTCGTCCCGTTCGCTGTTGAAACTACCGGAGTCGTCGGACCGGCAGCAACGGAACTTATCCGAGAGATCGGCCAGCGGATTGCACTGTCGACAGATGACCCGCGCCAGACACAGTTCCTGTTCCAGAGAATCTCGCTGGCAATCACGAGGGGCAACGCGTTCGCGATCATGTCGTCGGCCAAGCGTGAGGCTTCCCGTGACCCAAAGCCGAGATGTTACCGGGGAGCGATCGTGCACAAGTCGTCAGACGCTGGTTTCACCAGCAGCTGAGAATCCATCCGCTCCAGCCCCGTCACAGGTCAACCGTCACCCAGCCGCCGCCAGACACAACAAACCCGGCGACATCTCGGGCCACGCGGGCAGCACGAGGACTCGCAGCAGGTCATCAACAAGGCTGGACCAGCACGAGCAAGCAGCACGGGTGCGAAGAAAGTAACTGTCTGTTCGGTCTCGAGAATAACTCGATCAGCCTCTAAATTCGTGCGCGTTTAAGTCGCAAGACTGGATGTTAGTCTTGATCCTGTTCATGTACATACATTTACGTCCTTTTTTCATGTGTTGCGTCCTTGTAAACAGTGAATAAAGTTCTTCAATGGGGAGGGTCAGGTAGGGCTGGAGGCTCTGCGAAGGTTAGCCATGTGGAACTGATCTCCATTAGGCAGACCGCCGGCTACCTCTCTACCGGCTGACCTTTCGCTGTGTCTGCTAGCTGGCTAAACGGAGAAAGAATACGTGTCTGTAAAGCATGAACAGTCTAATCGCCCTGTTTCTAGCATGACAGTTTACAGACTTGCGGAGTGGCTGGACGAGAAGCAGTGTCACTTTGAGCATCAGCACAATCGCCGCTGCCTGTAGGCAAGCAGACGGGAAGGGCGGGAAGAGGGTACGTTTCTGTATGGCTTTCATGCCAGGGCATTCTGGAGCTGTCCTCACCGTCTGCACGAGGGTAGGCTGCCTAAAGAGGGTGGGTGTCTGCGTGGCTGCACTGCCCAGAACCGTGGCCTGCCAGCAGGGCTAAGTGGGTGCCGCCGGGTCCATCCATCATGTGCATTCCATGATGACAACGTCTTCCCTCCCTCTGACAGCTCCTATCAACGCCTAACAGATAGCGTGGCTGCCGCATCAGCCCTTTCTCTCTTCTTTTCTAGTGCTTCCCCTCCACCTCTACCGCTGGGAAGTTTTGTCCCCGCTACCCCCACTCAGCACCCACCCATTACCAAATTTCCGTCATTGTCAGATGTTTTAATGAAATTAATTTGTTGTACAGAACAAGATATCTTTGTCATGTCTGTACCAGAGAAGAAGTTTTGGGAGGAAAGTTTTTGGTTGTCATTTTGGAAAGAACAGAGAAAGGCCAGCATAAGACTTTTTTAATCTGTCTAATGCATCCAGTTGTTTTTTTATTTTTGCGACGTCTTGAACCTTCCGTCACAGAGGGTAAAAGGTTCATTTATGACGTTGCCCATCGGACGGAAATTCCCACAGGGAAAGGGCCTTTTCCACGTCCTGTGGACCTGTGACGTCATAGAGATTGAGTACGACCAAGACATCACCTCATCTGAGGGACTGATGGCATCCTTCTCAGTGCCAGAAGGAAAAGAAAATGAGATGACCGGCTCAGTTATTTAGCAGATAATGCAGACCATTCAAGTCTGAACAGTAATTTAAAAACGAATGCTTCAGTAATGTAGTATTTACTGAGCTGAAATTTGCACTTGCGCATCTCTCTCTCTCTCTCTCTCTCTCTCTCTCTCTCTCTCTCTCTCTCCCCTTCTCTCTCTCTCTCTCTCTGTCTCTCTCTCTGTCTGTCTGTCTGTCTCTCTCTCTCTCTCTCTCTCTCTCAACAGGCTGGAGGTCTATTCAATAAACTATTCGTTCGTTTTCTCTCTCTCTCTATCGCTCGCTCTCTCTCTCTCTCTCTCTCTCTCTCAACAGGCTGGAGGTCTATTCAATAAACTAATCGTTCGTTTTCTCTCTCTCCCTTCCATTCCCCCCCCCTCTCTCTCTCTCTCGTTCTTCCTCTCTCTCTCTCCATCCCCCCTCTCTCTTCATCCCTCCTCTCTTCCCTCCATCCCCCTTCTCTTCCCTCCATCCCCCTCTCTTCCCTCCATCCCCTTTCGGTATGTGTGTGTGCATGGGTGTGTATGTGTGTGTGTACGTGTGTATATGTGTATATATGATATAGTTGCGTCTACTGTAAACCCACTCTGAATATCTCGTCCAAGGAAAACAAACACATAGAGGTAGGAAAAAAGAAAAATCCTCTGCGTCTCATATCGGCAATGTGTCAGGGTGTGGTTGACTTTTGACACGTCTCACAGAAGCATGCGGAGATAGGAAAACATTCTTCCTCGACTGCCCTCGAATTCCTCAGGTTTTGTCTGAGACATCGAGTTTTAACGTGGGACATCTGGTCCCGAAGGCTTGTCTCGTCTCGTATCAACACGTTGGAGAAGTTCGAGATCTCCCTGGCTTTTCTATCTGGATGGACTGTCTGGAATCTCTTGTAGATTTATGTCCGGTGAACGGCGTGATACGGTGCTGAAAGTCTGCCACCTGCACATTGTGGAAAGACGAGCTGTTCCCCAGGATTTATTAGATGGTCGACGTTTTCATGTATCACTAACGAGACCGCAAGAACATCTTGGAGGTGTAGGACTGTCTGGTTAATAAAGGATAAAACATTTTGGGTGCAGTGCTTTCTCAGAAATCTCAGGAAACTTAGGAAAGGCTACGACTCAAACTTGTTATTCTTTATCAAATCAGGAATTCGTTCACCTCCTTGCATTCCTTGTGGCGATTTTGTTTTGTCTTCCAGAATCCGGAGATATACTTTCACGTACATTTTCGTGTATAGGTTGTGCCTCGTAATGCCGTACATTTTAAGCATTTTAAAGCTTTTGACGAGTAACCAGTAACGAACATCTTACTGTGATCACATGACTGAATTTTCACAGTGCGATCTCCCCGTAGACTGTTAAATGTAATAAATACTCTTTGCGTTTGATCGATAGCACTGCAAAGCTGAACAACACGTCGACAACAGCAGTAAAAGTCGGGCATACCACTTTAACATGTACAACAATTTGTTTTAGTGTTTAAATTAATAAATCAGAGCATCTATAAACGGAATAGTGACAGAAAGAAGCCGTAAGTGAAAAAAGATTAGTGCAAATGAGTGAAGGATTGAGAGTTGCTCAGGCAGACTTCTTGTTTCGAAAAATCTGTCGGCGCCATGAGGCCCAATTCAGACGTACGAGTGCGAGGGATTTTCTCCCAGCGCGTCCAGCGCTTGGTGGGAATGGAAGTGATTGGGACCACGTGGGGGCAGTCTGTCCAGGACAGGGGCTGTTGGGGGCTGTTCTTGGCATAGAATTTAATGGCCGTAACGTCGTTGATGGAAACGTCTATCGCTGAAAATTGCAGTTCAGAGAATAGGCACTAAATATGAAAAAAGCCCTAATTGAATATCGTATTGCCGTAATTGAGTTTTACTCATCAGCATCTCTCCATCACTTCTCGTTCCGCTTAGTTTTTAAAAAATTTAATCAGAAACCCCTGGCAAATTGCTTTTCGGAGACTTGTGCATTTAAATGAAGGAAATTGCTCATCTAAACTTTTTGCTGTGGAAAAAACCCACAACAAAACCCAAAGCTGGACTTAGGATGAAATGTCCACAGCCACAAAAAGTACCAAAATCGAAAATCAAATTTAATGGCTGAGAGAGCACCGTAGGCGGAACCTCAATCATCCCGGATATAATGGGGAAGGGCGCATGAGTGAGTGGGTGTTTAGATAGGAAGGGGGGCAGGGGGGGGGGGGGGGGCGGTGCAGTCAACTAGTTTGGAGGCTAAGCCTCGTAGGTGTAGGAACGAGCAATATAGTAGGAGTGTCAGAAGAGCTTTACATGTGTAGGAAAGAGCAACACTGTATCTCTAACTTGAAACGGTGGATAACCCTGAACAAGCTCCAACTCAATGACTCAAAAACTGAATCACTCCTGGTGGGCGGCCGAGGCGAATCGGATCAGGCCCTCAAACTAACCATTGGTCACAGTAACAAATCGTCTTCTCTAAGTCTGTTAGAAATTTAGGCATCATGTTTGACGACGACCTGTCAATGAGAGCTCATATCAACAAAGTCCGTTTCCATATTACGAGTTAAGGAAAATTAGTACCGTTCGTCATTATCTTTCTCAGCAGGCACCAAAACGCTCATCACATCACTTGTTCTGTCTCGTCTCGACTATGGAAACTCTCTTCTCGCTGGCATCCCTGACACTCTGCTTTACAAACTCCAGAAAGTTCAGAATTGCGCTGCTAGGCTAGTTTTTCGATGTCCCAAGCGTACCCATGTCTCTCCACTCCTACATACACTTCACTGGCTCTCCATCTCTCAGAGGATAGATTTATAAACTTGCTACTTTGTGCTTCAAGGCCATCAACAACACCGCATCACACGCTCTTACAGAAATTCTTACAGTCTACACGCCCTCCAGATCTCTACGATCAGCTGCTGACTCTAGAATACTTAAGGTCCCCCGCCGTAACAAGAAAACTCAAGGACAACGTGCCTTCTCCTATATTGGACCTGTAACCTGGAATAGTCCCTCTCTCAGTCCGTCATTCTGACACTCTGCCCCAGTTCAAAAGTGCTCTAAAGACCCATCTCTTCCGATCCGCCTTTCCCGCTGAGCTGCTTCGCCTTACTTGACCTTGCCTGCAAGTGCTGTGTATATTGTATAGTTTGTTCTATTGGACTTTAGTTTTCGTTTTGTTTATGTGTGTAGTGTGTGAGTTTTTGTGGGAATGTGGTGTCGAGCGGTTGTATGAGTGTTGATTCTTTGGAATGTAAACGCCATGAGCTTGCCTGTCACGGGAAGGTATGTGAGTAAATAAACAATATTATTATTATTATTATTATTATTATTATTATTATTATTATTATTATTATTATTATTATTATTATTATTATTATTATTATTATTATTATTATTATTATTATTATTATTATTATTATTTACAGAAGTAGGAAAGAGCAATATTGAAGGGTTGTATGAAGAGCTTTTCAGGTGTAGGAAAGTGCAATATGGTAGGAAAGTATGAAGAGTTTTGCAGATGTAGGAAAGAGCAATATTGAAGGGTTGTATGAAGAGCTTTGCAGGTGTAGAAAAGTGCAATATGGTAGGAAAGTATGAAGAGTTTTGCAGATGTAGGAAAGAGCAATATTGAAGGGTTGTATGAAGAGCTTTGCAGGTGTAGGAAAGAGGAATATGGTAGGAAAGTATGAAGAGCTTTGCAGGTGTCGGGAAGAGCAATATGGTAGGGGTGTAAGAAGAGCTTTACAGGAGTCGGAAAGAGCAAAATGGTAGGGGTGTAAGAAAAGCTTTACAGGAGTCGGGAAGAGCAATATGGTAGGGGTGTAAGAAGAGCTTTACAGGAGTCGGAAAGAGCAATATGGTAGGGGTGTAAGAAGAGCTTTACAGGAGTCGGAAAGAGCAATATGGTAGGGGTGTAAGAAGAGCTTGACAGGAGTAGGAAAGAGCAATATTAAAGGGTTGTATGAAGAGCGTTTCAGGTGTAGGAAAAAGCAATGTGGTAGGAGTGTAAGAAGAGTTTTACAGGAGTAGG
>JAWQFJ010000506.1:316613-319113 GCA_034096865.1 Theodoxus fluviatilis
AGTGCGTTAGTCAAAGTACATTTTGCGCCAATGAATGAATTCCAAAAGTGATTCGTGTATAAATGAATGGCCAATGAAATATTACGACGCCAATTAAATCAGGACATATTCATCGTTTTCTTTGAATATCACCGGTTACAACTCATGGAGTGCAGGTTGCCATATATGAGATGATTGGTAAGGATAAACACTAGGGTTATATTCAATATTACAGACAGTACATGGTACATTAGATGAATAAACTGTAAAATTCGATGTGCTCTCAAGCACTGCAGTGAAAGTAGAAGACAGAGATAGTGCCAGATGAGAGAGTGAGTTTGCGTGAACAACATATATCTCTAAGGCAGCAACAGAGTGTGAGAGAAACACGCCTTCTCACGTATCTCTGCAGTTACAATCCACTCACACGAGTATGGGAACAGATGAGAGACAGCACGTTGAACTACAGTGGTCTGGACAAGTCTCTACATCCTATTCTCACCCTCTTACATGTGTTTCAGATGTGAACGTTCTTTTTAACTGTCGCCGATATGAATTTATTCATGCTTGTGCGTGTCACAGATATGAAAAACCCTGTATGCGTAAACTGATAACTACACAAAGGTGACTACTAATACCTATAGCACACACATCCACAAAGATATGTCAATATCACCAGCTTCAAGTGTTTGTGCGTTTAATCTAAAGGCTCTCTCTCTCTCTCTCTATTTCAGGCATGAACATCTTCGTAGCCTTCTTCGTGCTGTTGCTGCTGCTTGCCGAGTCTACCCCTCCAGCTGCCTCGTCCATCCCCCTCATTGGTGAGTGGACTGGACACGTTGCTGCCCAGCGTTACTGCTTTCCACGGACTGCTCCGTTGCAAGCACTACGTGTGCAGGGTGGAATATGGGAATAATATGTGAATGATGTTGTGCTTGTCGATGTGTGTCACTGTGTGCATGCCTGCGTGCCTGCCTGCGTGCGAGTGTGCTTGTTGTGTGTGTTTGTGTGTGCGTGCGTGCGTGCGTGCGTGTGTGTGTATCCAGTCGTATATATGTGTGTATACTGTATTTGTGTATGTATGATGTGTATATGTGTGTATGTTTGCGTGCACGCACGCGTCCATGTGAATGCGTGTATGTAAGTGCATCGATGCCTGATGCATGTGAATGTGCGTGCGTGCCAGCGCGCGCTAGTATGTAAATGTGTATGTCCGCGTGAGTGCTTGTGTATGCATATTGATCTGAGAGTACAAATGTAATTGCGTGAGAACATAAGTGTGTAATTACGTTCACGCGTCAGTTCGTGTTTGTGTTCATTATTGTCCGTTTTCAAGTACACTCGTACAAGTATACTCAAATAGGAACTATATAACTGTGCTTGCGTGAACATCTTTTGTTTTCGATGTATTTCCCAACTCTCTTGATGTTTGTTTGTGTCCGACATGACACGCACACATTTTTTAAAGATATACTCAATTAATCTGTTCTTCTACATTCTTTTGAGAAAAAAGTGTATTTACAATCCTTATTCTTTTTTAATATACGCACGAGATGAAACAGTGCCTGTCGTTTAAAGTCATTGTATTACTGTTTAGGAAAGTAAACGTTCATGAAACGCCATTTAGAGGTGTGTGTTTCAACGGCAAACAGCGGGAGTAGAAATGCGTTTTCTTGTACTGTCTCAGAGAGGAGTTTGAACCTTTAGGTCAACCGCCCGCCGTAGCACCCGACCTCAAGTCCGCCAATGATGAAGTAATGTCTATTTAGGGGATGGACCATCAGACACGTAATCCGGGCCAGGATTACGGTTCAGCCCGGTGTAGGCAGTTCACCACACGCCAGGCGCAAAAAAGCTATAATGAGAATCTGATAAGCTGGAAGAGTTCGCAGCTAAGTTTTCCGCCTGGCCTTGATGACAGCGAGTCGATCAATACCTCCTTGTCGTGGAACTCTCAAGGCGGGGAGTTACGTTTAGAGCGGCATACAAATGGCCGCACCAGTCCTGTCCCCCTCCTGGAAATCGGGCACGGCGCGCCTGTGTCTGCTTGGAGGTCTTGACGTTTGGACCTTTCGGGGCGGAGCAGCGCGGGCAGCAACGTTGCAGAAGTCAGGGACTAGACGACCCCCAATGACGTCGATGGGTGTGGAATAATCTCCCCTTGCCATCGATGGGACGCCCACTGTGTTGGCCAACAACTCACAGATTGTTTTGTCCCGCGCCTCGAGAACATCATGCCCAACAGCTCCCAACCGGTTTGTTCGACTTTTCCCTTGTCCGCCGTCGAGTTCTGGCCGATGTCCAAAGCAATGCTGTTACATCCGGGAAACATTGGCCAGTGGTGTGGAAGGAGAATGTCTTGTGGGACAGCCTGCATTGTAAGGGCACTGCTTTTCTTTATCAAAGCCTTCGTCAATCACTCCTTCCAATCCCTACGTTCCTCCAACACCTACTGCCAGCAACTTTTACGGAACTGTGAAAGCACCAACTCCTTCACTGGCTGGGGCAGATATTGCATTAA
>JAWQFJ010000506.1:326613-351729 GCA_034096865.1 Theodoxus fluviatilis
GTTGATCTCTTGCCACGTAACTTATTCTCTCTCTCTCTCTCTCTCTCTCTGCGCATGCGCCATGAAGATAAGTACCCTTTCTCATCGCTCTGATATGAAACTCCTATAATGTGACCTTTTGAAGATATCGTGACATCAAATGATATTCGTGTATGCTGGCATACTTATACTGACCCTCCTCAACATGCATGAACACATATAAAGTAGATAAGTAGCCTCCCAGCTTCTCTGGAACCGGCTCCAACAATGCATCATGGCCAGCCTCAGAGGCCGCCGTGGCACATTCAAATCTGGCGCGACCACAGCGGACGTTGCTGCTGCTGCTGCTGAAACTGATTCTGCAAGTGCCGTTGCGATCTCAACACCCTCCGCCCCTGGCTTTTGTGCAGACAGCGATACGTCTCCAGTCCAGCCAAGTGTGCTCACTAGATCCAGACGTGCACAATTTGAACTCAACAAAAAACGGACTGTTGCCAAAATTCGCTCTGCTGCAAAGAGGCCACATGTTTCCATTGAAAAAAACCAAGACAACATCGTGATTTCCTTTAGTGCAGCAGCATTCAAAGTCTTCCAGTGTGCTGCAGAGAAATTCCTGGGGAAGTCTTCACAGACATCGGACAGAGCAGGAAGAGCAGTAACTACCACTCTTCGAAAAACTGCAAACAGTGAACCACAATACACCGTATCACTCTATCACACTACCTCAAGAGTCCTCGTGAACGGACCTGCTGTGACGTTCTTCTGGACGGACTTTAAATATCTGTTGGACAAAGCTGACTTGTACGATGATGAAGTAATTAAATCCTTGGATTGTGTGAATAAAATATTACTTGAAGGATCCTACAAGTACCAAGCGTCCACTGGCTCCACTGCTCCCTCCTCCCCCCATCACCCTCAGAAACCAGATATACCAGCTCCATCAGCCGCTGATTATAGAAGCCGCCTGACCCTTGTGACCCACCATGCTGAAGACAAAACTATCCAGCAGCAGGCCCCCCTACGACCTCCCAAGGGAGCTCTATCCCATCCCATCCCCTCCTACCAGGCACCAACAATATATTGCTCCACACCCCCCTCATCTCCCCCTCGCCTGCCCCCTGTGACACACCTTGGTGTAGAAGCGGAAACCCTACACCAGAACTCCCCCCTACCGCCTCCCAATGACAATTTCCTATCCCCTCCCCTCCCCCCTCCCCTCCCCCCTCCCCTCCCCAATGTACAGTCTGATTCTGAAGCATTCTGTCAGGCATCCACTCCCCCCTCGTGCCCGCCTTCCCCACAGAACAGAGATAAGCTGCCTCTTGCCACTGATGACTGCAGCTGCCTGACCTCTACGACCCACCCTGCCACCTCCAGCACCCCCTCACAGCCTGAAGAGGAGGTTCTCCCTTCCGACCCCATCACCTCATCCCTCTCTCCACTTCCACCTCAGCCCAAGTGCCATGACTACATGCAAGTCAGCAACTCAAGAACAGATCACAACTCAATGCCTACTGGAGGCTCCTCGCATTTCAATGAGGAGCTTCTACCAAGTAGTCCCCAGAACTTCCTGCCTCCAATTGTGCTCAGTGATGGGGACACTGGCATCATCCCCACTACCTCCAACCCAAAAAATACCAGCTGTCAGATGCTCTCTGCCCTCCAAAGTGACTTGACTGTTTATGACTCGGCAAATGGGGACACTGGCAACACCCTCTCAACCTCAGACACAGACAACGCCAGGTGTGACGTGCTTGACTCAGCAAATGCCCTGCTACTTCTGCATGCTGACATATTGGACACAAAAACACAGCTCACAAACAGATTCAAAACCCACAGCACTGATGTTGTCATGTCCATGCACGACATACTCACACGCCTGGAAAAAATACAACAAGACATCGCATCACTCCAAACCACTGTGCGATATCTTGCAGACAAACAAAAATCCTCCAGACAAACACAAGGGTGTCTCTGCAAATGCCAACAATCATCCTCTCAGCCACTGCCTGACACAAGCACAAAAATGAACACAGGAAACAACTCTGCAATGCAACAAACAGACACTGCCTCAAATGACAATACACCAGTAACCGAATCCACAACAGCACCTCCCTCTACCCTGATACACGACAGGTTCTCTCACGAGGATGAGGTTTCATATCCCCTCCACAATGCAGCAGCAAACCTCACCACTTCCAACAACAAAACAACAGCTGAACCTCATGGATGGTCTCGGCCAAACTGTGGAGGAAAGCTCATCCCCAACAATGCAGAACACCTTATTCTGGGATGCTCTCTCCTTCGCTCACTGAGACGAAGGAAGTTGTGTCCCCGAGGTTCTGTACACATTAGGTCAATGCAAAACTACAAAGTAGCTGACCTCACCAAAACCCTCAATTCCACCACCACCAACACGCACCTGACTACAAAATCTGTTTCATTTCTTGTTAGCGGAAACGAAACTCACAATGCAACACAGACTCAACAAGAATATGACACACTCACCTCAGTGGCATCAAATATCTTTCCCGAAGCAAAAATCCGCTTCATTGCCCTGCCATTTCACAAGCGCTCTGCTGACCACATTAACAGATGCAACGCAGCCATGGAGCACGTGGCGAAGAAAAGGCAAAATGTGCACTATGTCACCATTTGCTCCAGCAACAACACAAGCTACACAACTGATGGCAAACAACTTACTGCTGACAGCAATATCAGGCTTGCCAAAGTCATCAAAACATTTCTACAACTCTCCTCTCCAACAACGAAACCACCACAACCTGAAGCACGAGAACATACTACTCAAAAACTCTCAGCTCTCCTGCCAACACCATCCTTCCCACCAGTTCAAACGCACACAACACAACAGCGCAGACGGACTCTTCTTCCAACACCGAAATCGCACCCACCAACAGAAAACCCTTCACTCCATGCACTTCCTCTCAATACAACATTCATGACAAACCAGAATCCCGTAAACTACAGACATATACACACCACTTCTCAAGATAGAGCAAATGTCCTTCCCACAAGGGAAGTTTCACACGGAAATTCACTGTCCCTCAGGTCTGGACACCCTTCTCCCCCCAGATCTGCACATCCGCCTCCCCCCAGATCTGCACACCAGCCTCCCCCCAGACCTGCACACCAGCCTCCCCCCAGATCTGCACACCAGCCTCCCCCCAGATCTGCACACCAGCCTCCCCCCAGACCTGCACATCAGCCTCTTCCCAGACCTGCACACCAGCCTACCCCCAGATCTGCACACCAGCCTACCCCCAGATCTGCACATCAGCCTCCCCCCAGATATGCACATCAACCTCTTCCCAGACCTGCACATCAGTCTCTTCTCAGATCTGCACATCAGCTTCCTCCCAGATCTCTGCATCTACACCCGACTCAAGAAAATAGAACCTTCACAGACCACCATGCTTCTCCTCAAACCTTCACTAAGGCTCACTATGGTAACATTCCTTATCCAATGTTCCCACCTGAAATGGCACCTTTTGGAAACAATGTTTTCCTTTCACCCTATGAATATGCATTACCACATTTTTCATACTTCAGATCACTTCCACCCTTGCCTCATATAAACTGGAGGCATCCCAACACTCATCCAGCATATATGATGTCGTAATGTCAAATTCTCGTCCACACGTCCCCAAACCGAGAGGTTTCTTCCGTCTCCTTGACTGACCAGCTCCATTGTTTTCATACGACTTGCAGTTTGATAAAATCTTGAATGGTCATTGTAAATGATCCTTGTATACCCTTTTTTAGGATCATTTATACAGAATTGTTGATATCGGGTTTGATATTAGCAAAACGTTATTGTCTTTTATACATATATTAGCATTGCATTATTATTATTAATACTGTTTGTATTTGTATTCATTACTGTGTCTATTTGCCCTGTTGTATTTGTATATCGACTATCTGTTTATATCTATATATTTACTCGCATTCATTGACGTGATTATTTTCTTACGATTCTTGTATTTTTCCTGCCTTTCATAATGCAGTCTGGTATATCACTAGGCCACCTAAACGTGTATCATCTTCCAAACAAAGTCACAGACATATGTGCTCTTTTACACCAGTATGATTGCTATGTTTTTGGTCTATCAGAAACAAGACTCAAACCCTACATCCCTGACGCAGCAGTAGAAATTAATGGATACAACATCATCCGAAAAGACGCTAAAAGCGAAGGCCAAACTGGTATAGCAGCATACATTCACCATTCCATTCATAGGAATATTTCTCGCCGTACGGATCTTGAATCTTCACAGATAGAGTGTTTATGGCTAGAAATGAAGCCTCCAAAAGAATCTTCAATCCTTATCGGCTATCTCTACAGAAACCCTGCTTCCACCTCCACATGGTGTGAAGATTTCAATGCAATGATGGACACAGTAACCCAATCCAATAAAAAAATAATCCTCATGGGAGATTTCAACATCGATTTGTTCAAACCCCAGCATACATGGAAATCTACCATCTCGTTATTCGGACTCAAACAAGTTGTTGACATAGCCACAAGAGTGACCCATGACTCATCCACTCTCATAGACCATATATACACAAACACTGAAAACCTCTTGACAAGTATACAGGTACCTAAATTAGGGATAAGTGATCACTTTCCTACTCTATGCTCCCTCTCCTCTAAAGTCAAAAGAAGTCCAAAGAGAACGCACACTACTATTCACTATCGATCCTTTAAACATTTTGATGCCAATTCATTCCTTGACAATTTAAAACAAATGCCATTTCATGATGTCCTCAACTATTCAGACCCTGACATGGCCCTTCATTTCTGGTATGACCTATTTCTCCAAACTGTAGAAAGACATGCTCCTATGAAACGGAAGAGAGTCAAGCATTTAAAACTCCCACCTTGGCTCACCAACGAAATCATGCAGGCTATGAAATCGAGAGATAGACTAAAAAAAACCAATGATATCCCGGCTTACAAGAAGCAAAGAAACCGTGTCAAGACTCTGGTTCGAAATGCAAAAAAAACTTATTTTCAAAGGCTAATTGAAAACGGCAATGACACATCAGTGTTATGGCGCGGAATTAATACCTTCATACGAACTCCCAAAACAGTCTGCAACATACCTCCAGCTATTAATGCTGAACAATTCAACGAACACTTCACTACGATAGCTGATAAAATCCATGCAAAATCGACCAAACACACTCCTGGTCTATCAAGGGATATTGTTCAACGTATTGAGGAATTCTGTAATGAAAGACTTCCTCATGATGCTGCATTCCATATTCCTACTGTCACCTCACATGAGGTGATGCAATACATCTTTCAACTTTCAAACAAACGATCCACGGACCTTGATGGCATCAGTTCTCATTTACTAAAAATTTCGCTCCCCGCCATACTGCCTTCATTGACACACATTTATAACTTGTGTATAAGAAACAGTATATTCCCGTCTCGTCTTCAGCAGGCCAAGGTCATTCCATTGCCTAAATCTAAGACTGCTTCAGTACCCGATGATTACCGTCCCATCTCAATTTTGCCTCTTATCTCCAAACCACTAGAAAGACACGTTCACAAACATCTTTTCTCGTATCTTGACCAATTTGACTTATTATATCAATTGCAATCAGGCTTTCGCTCCCATCACTCCTGCCAAACTGCTTTATCCTTCCTGGTGAATGACTGGCTATCAGCCATAAACAACCGCGAACTGTCTGGTACCATTTTCTTGGACCTGAAAAAGGCATTTGACCTAGTTGACTACGAAATTCTCCTTGATAAACTCTCGATGTACTTGAAAAATCCAACATCACTCTCCTTCTTCCGATCATACTTGACGCATAGAAGCCAATGTGTCTATGTCAACGGGTCATATTCCTCGAGACGATTCCTAAAGTCAGGGGTTCCACAAGGCTCAATTTTAGGTCCATTGCTCTTCAGCTTGTATATCAATGATCTACCATTGAGTATATCAAATGAAAGTATCAAATGCACTATGTTTGCAGATGACACCATTATCAGCGTAAGCGACAGAAGCATAAATTCCATCCAGTGCACCCTGAAGGTTACCCTTGATGATTTACAAAAATGGTGTTCATCAAATAGAATGGTCATAAACCCCTCAAAAACCAAGTGCATGATCCTAACTACAAGACAAAAACGTCAACGACAATCCCTAACCATCAACCTTATGCTAGAAAATGAAATCATTGAGCAAGTTTCTCAACACAGAGTGCTAGGCATAATTGTTGATGAACAACTAACTTGGGAACAACATGTCAATTCCTTATGCAAAACTATTGCTAAGAACATTTTCCTTCTCTCCAAACTGAAACATTTTGTCACCACCGATGCATGCACAATGTTTTTTCACGCACACATAAATTCCCATATTAATTTTGCATCTGTTGTGTGGGATGGCTCTATGGCAGTACACTTGAACAAGATTAAATCACTGTACAGACGAGCTGCCAAGCTTATCATTTCCGACTCAACATTGTCTACGAATGAAAAGATAAAAAATCTTGGCTTACTACCCTTCCAAAAACACCTCGTCCTCAATAAATGCATCCTTATGCACAAAATTGCTCATTCACAAGCACCGAAGTATCTTACTGATCTCTTCATTCGTCCCCAAACAAGCCACTCACTATCTCGCAACACTTTCATTCTACCACAACCTAGAGTAGATATTTTCAAAGGCAGTATTACATATTCAGGTATTATGATATGGAATACACTCCCATTGCACCTAAGGAACAATACTTCCATGAAGTCTTTTAAAGCATCCATACGTGATTATCTATTCAGATGATTTCACTTCTGTCGCCTGTACATATGACATGTATTGCTTGATCTTCAAGACTCACTGAGCTGACAGTTGTCAAAGGCATCTACTAAAATATTTGTCATTGTTGATCGTATTCTTCATATACCTTACCAATTGTTGTACATGGATTAGCTACTGTGTATTTTGTGTCTTAATTATCAGTGTTTTCAGTTCTTTATGAGCAAGGACAATTTGTAAGATAGGCAGAAATGCCTAAAATTTCATCCTTGATAAATAAAGAATCAATCAATCAATCAATCTCTCTCTCTCTCTCTCTCTCCTCCCCTCTCGCTGCAGCGCCGGTCTGGACGCTGGCTGGCATAGTTGTCTCCAAGAGGTCAGTTTTAGGAGCAGCCAGATTGTCAGCACCCACCCACGCCTCTCTGCCCCACTGTTTTTCTCCATCGTTACTCCCCTCTCCTCTATCACCGGAAGAGAGAACTTCCGTCCTTTGTCTGAAAGTCCCCGGAAGTGAACCCTTCTGGTTCTGTTCCCCCTTTGTTCCTACTCTTGTCCATCTCGATAAATAGAGGCTGCAGTGCTTGCTTAGGGAGACCCCATCCCATCTAGGAGAGAGACCACTGCCACCTTGGTCTTGGGTTGGTCCAGGCCATTATCATCAGGCCTTGGACCAGCCAGGAACTCCTGTACCCATGGGTGAATAAAGTTGTCGAAAGCAAGTACGAGTTGTCTCATACCTGCGCCCTGCTACCATCATGCCTTATACCACTCCATCACATAAGAACGATCTGAACTTGCAGGGAAATGAAATTATTCTGTTGATTTACCTGAAATACAATAGTACTTTTCACCTGATTGGCCCGTTGCTCTGGTGTGCGGAAGGCGCTGCTGTTGCCTGAAGGGCAAACGCGGGGACTGGTGTGTTCGATGAATGCAAGGGTCAGCTTCGATTGACAGACGTGACAAGTGGATCCTGGTGCCAACTGCACGTGTTCCTTTGACACTTATGATTTGTGGCAGTAGAACTCTGCAGCTGCTTGAACACACATACTGGCATGCGTCATTTGTATTCACCAGATTCCCAGACACATTTTTCGATTGACGTGTACCTCTTTTGGCATAGGGTTGCTGCTATCTATAACAGACACCACGTGTGTTGTTTGTGGCTGTGTGCAGCTGCTCGACATTGCAGACTGACGCACCTCTCTGTGGTTTCAGGTGCCTACTACTGCTTGAACATGATCCTGATCACGCTGTCCACGCTGCTGTCCGTGGTGGTGGTCAACCTCTACTTCAGAGGCTCCACGCGTGTGGTGCCCCGCCTCTTCAAATCGGTAAGCTGTCTTCTGGTGTCCCCGTCGTCTCCTACGCTTGACATAACTTCTTTGAGATGAAACTGTGCTGCAGTTTAACGCTTCCACGTGCTTCCTTCCGACGCTCGAAATTAAAACAGGGAGGGTTTCCTTAGAATGATATTAAATTTGTGATTGTAATGTAAATACACAAGTCGTCTTGGACATTTAGAATGATCTCGAACGTTTCGTCAGTGACACGCGGGATCATCGTTTCAGGCTAAAAGTACCCGAATTTAGTTGTGGTCTGTGAAATAAGTTAGAAAAACAGTCAGTGTTCGAAAGATCGTATTAAGAAAATATCCTTTACTTACTGCAACAACATATCTTTTTCAAATGTGACCATGCATTACGTGCGCTTGCTATGTACACCTTGCATTACCTCCCTTTGCTGAGTCTGCTGGTGATTACACCACCCTAAGGTTACAAATGAACACATGCACTTTTGAATGAATTTGGGACACTGTGAACGAGTTTTAAAGTATTAAATAGGACAAACGTACCATCGATTTCTCGCATACTTATCATTAACGTCAAGAAGGAAAAAATGGTAGGCGAGATAAATAGTCCCGAGTCTGTTTAAACAGGAACGTATTTATTGCACATTTGTATTGTTTATGATTGTTTAAATTCGATAAACGTTTCTAGTATGACAGCCTAACAAATGTGTACCTTCAATTAAAAAAAAGAAAAGCAATGTATGTAAACAATGATGACATTAATTCCTTTAAATTCACAAACCTTGGTCAACTTGCAAGCAACACCTCTTCGTTTGTCTGTCAAAAATGACGAGGAGATGCTATTAAAAAGTCCCGTTTTCTGGGAAACGTCACCTATACTTTAGCCACGTATGGAATGAGTTAATTTACGTTTTCGATGTTGTGCATCGTCACGACACCTTTCACACGTGCAATGATAACACGTACGAGGCTCACGCACACGATTCCTTCTTCTGTCTCATGTCGATCGTTACGTGCGTCGCGCCCATATTCTATTTTCCCACCTTTACCGTAAATAGAATGCCCCTGGCCTGATACTGTTAACTGCAATTAAAGGCAAAATGGACGAAATCAAATTGTAATAAAGCATTGTTTATGATTCTCTGCGATTGTTCAGCCTGATGGAGAGAAAATGTGGCAATGATGTTTGATCAAGCCACGTGCTAACTGCAAACTGGAGAAAGGGATAGTGTGGTTATCTAGTAAGCAGTTATCGCCGAAGGAACTCGTTGATGGCCTGGGTCCTTAGCGCCCGAGGTAAACCTCATCAAGGCCGCCATCGAGGCTTCAAGCTCCATCTGATGCACTGCAAGCGATCAAAGCACTCTGGAGACAGGGCTGGCTGTGAGCACACTTTGGCGTGGACCAGTGACCGCGGTAATCAGTCCCGCTTTCCAGCGTGAGATGGGCCCCGTGTGCACCAGAGCGGATAAATGTCAGAGAGTGATGAATTCTCCAGAACCCCTGGGACTGCAGTCGAGACCCTGAGACTTCGATTAGCTGCTTGATGAATGGCCTCTCGGCATATATATTCTTCAGCTTCTCCGGGGAAAAGGGCGGAAGGGACCTTACGTTGAATCGATGGCTCTATTTTCTGTTGTGGTGGAGAGCGGCATAGGGGGAATAACTCCTGATAGAAATCCTTTTCGGCTCGCGAGCGAGACACAGCTTGGCTAAACTGATTCCAGAAGTCTGTCACTGAACGGTTGCACTCTGTCTTGCTTGTTACTTTGGGGGATACCTCTTTAGAATAGCCGAGTGGTTTGACAATGATGTATCTGGTCACTTTATTCATAATCCCAGTGTCTACAAACATGAAAACTGAAGCGTGCGATAAGGCGTGGGAGTATTGACTTCAGCGGTTGCTTGCCTTAAAGCATGAAAGTTAATGAGCTCAAAATATCTGTTTTCATTTAGCGTTCCTTTCAACTGACAAAGTGATCGAAGAAGCAAACGAACTGATGACAGCTCAGATATTGGCTGCAGTCACGCTGGTGATAGTCGATAATTCTGCCAACAGAGACGTGATAAGGAATGGTGACGGGATGGATGGAAGTTTGTGAAGGAAGGATATTTATTGATCTCTGCTTTGTAGCTGTCTTGCTATAAACTCCAGAACTTGACCTTTCAAACGAATGACTATGTGAATAAAAAGGAATTTTACGGCCTGGTTAGAGTAAGAGAAAATCAAGTCCCAATCTCCCTTATCATTCGCCGCTTACGAATCACGCAGGGAGACGCGGTGGGTCTGTTCTTACCCCAGAACCACAGGGTGGCCATTCTTCTCAGTGCAGATCGCGGCGGAGTGGAGTTAGATGAATCAGTGGTGCAAATTAGTTCTGAAATGTTCGTTTGATGAATATAATGTCCACTCGTTTAAGCAGTTCCACAGAATCACGCAATTTTAGTAACTGGTTTCCATATATAGCGAGCGTTCTACACTTTAATGCAGATAAAATGAAAAGCGCTTTCTATTGTCGCGGGGATGTTTTGCTGTAGCATTAATTGAGAGAGTGTCCTAATCGGCAACGGTTGCAGATATAATGACTCGATAATCCTCTGGTATTACAAAACGGAAACAATATTAAGTATGCACATTCACGGAATACCTCTGCATATCTTAAATGTCCTTCATTGATTTGTGTGCTTCTTCATCTGCAGGTGATGATCGACGTCTTTGCACGGATATTCTGCATGCGGAACCAGCTGATAGACAAGACGGACCCCAACAAGCCTGCCGCCCCCACGTCACCAGAGTACATGGTGGGCTACACCAAGAACAACCGCGACAAGCGCTACAACGAGTTCAAGTACGACCGCGTTGGCTGCTTCGAGATGCAGATGGAAGAAAACCGGCGTAGCCTCATCAACGGCACACAAGGGCTCCCGGGTGAAGTGCCCCCGTCCGACCCCCTCGGGGAGCGACCCCTGCCCCCTCTTTACCATCAGTTCTCCTCCCTGGAGGCCGAGATCAAGGAGATCCGCCGCCACATCCGGCACATGGCGGAACGCTCTGCCGAGAAAGAGGCGAAGGAATTCATCGCCAGAGAGTGGAAGATCGTCGCCCTCGTCCTCGATCGACTCTTCTTCTTCATCTACCTCGCCGCCATTTTCGTCTCGGCCTTCACCATCTTCGAGACGACCCTGATGCAGGACCAAGCCATGGAGGATTGAAGGCCCAAGGTGTGAAACCCTGACTACAATGAGGACCGACTCAGTGAGCCTCTCTTGTCGCTAGCTGCTGGAGTCCATTGTGTTGCCTTGATGGGTCATGAACGTCTGTGATAACATGACAGGGTGAATTTGAACGCTCCAGTGCGAGTGAGAACGATTCGATTTGCGATGACGGATGCTTCAGTTTTAAATGAACAGTGACTGGAAAAAAAACCGGACTTTAACCAAGTTGACTTCTTTGGACAAGTTCAGGATATTAAATTTTGTCACGCGGAACGATCGAGACAACGTGTCATGTTCCTCCCTGCGTCTATGGCTTTCACGTAAATTGTTCGCCGATAGTGCCACAGGCACGCTGTGGACCAGCCCTCCTCCGGAGCTGGACTGACAATGTCTGCTCTGGACATACACATGTCACTTCGTACATCAAGAGACGAGGACAGATGCTTGAAATATTGAAATAGCAGCTGTGTAAAAACTGATATTCCATAAGTGTCTTCAGCATTTGAACACGAGGAGAGAGTGTGTGTCGTTGAGTTTGACATAGCACTCGATTCTACTCTGCCTAAACTCAGACGCTGGTTTGTCCTTGAAGATGTGATGGACAGCCAGCTTGTTAAGTGAGTGGTGGTTTTACATTTTAATTCGGAGGGTGTTTGAACTATGTCAAGGAATACTATTATAAGTGCCACTCACCAGAATTGGCATTGAAGAATCCGTATCGAAATCTGACGATGAAAAGAATGATATCGTTCTGAAATGATGAGAGACAAAGGTACGAAGGGTTTTGCATGAGAACGTGCACGCATTGTCATAACGTCACGAAACGAAATAACTTCCCTTCTGATGTGTTGCAGGTAAAACTGTTTCAGTGATTGTACGCTTGTACAGAGCGTTGATAAATAATCAAATCAATGAATGTGGACTTGTTTTGTAAAGAGAAAGTGACTTTTATTTTTTAGACCTGTCATGGAAAGCATACTGTTGCTCAGGTAGTACGGCCGATGAGGATGATGCAGTTTAATCCGAGCGGGGCTACCCACTGCGAGCTGCTTGGAGCAAAGCGCTTGTGTCCTCTAAAGACAAGACCCGTCAGTTAGGCTATAGATGGTTTATCGAAAATTGGGTATGTGGAAATGCTGTTTATTTGTTTACATACGTCTTCCCAAATAGAATACTCCAAACGTTAGTGATTGTTGCTGTTCAGAATACTCAACCCTTTTGTAGTTTTACAAAACTTTCAGTAAGCCTTGCTGATCTCTACGCCACGCAATCTGGTAGACAAACTTTCGCTTCGTTTTCTTCGCATCCGCGCCCACCCCCACCCCTCCCTCCACATCCCTACAAGCCTTCCTGTTTCCTGAAAGGTTACATTTTATTGTTTCTTCTATCATCTTTCTTACTTCCCTCCTGTAATGTCATTTTGCATTCCCCGAATTCTTTTAAGTTTTCTTATGACAATTGTACTACAAGATCACCATTACTCTTGATTCGAGCAAAACTCGGTACGGAAAGTGCAATAACGGTATGTCCCGCTTCAAATCTGCCTATTATGCCACTTCATGCCGTGTGTGAAGTCTGACCATGAGAAATCTGCTGTTGTGCAGAATAAATCTGCGTGGATTTAACGACACACCGATTGTACGGCACGAACATGAAATTAAGGGCAACCAGACGCTCATGCATCTTGTACGCACAGCGAGACTCTTCTACAAAGTATTTGAACAAGGAATCAACACGTATGAAGCGTCTGTCGCTGAAGACTTCTAAAGGAGATGATCTATCATTTGGGAACAGACCCATCCCAGATGACAGGTGCGCACTGACGTCCGAGTCAGTTGCACGTTCGAAGCAGCGCCAGAAAGACAGACGACATAGCTGCATACGTCACTGAGGAAAAAAGTATGACCTTGTACGGAGAAATGAATATGGATGTTATGGAAGCATGGCACGTGTAAACTGACTTCACATTGACCGCGACGTCGTGCAGACGCCGTAACTGAATATTGAGAGTTGACTGCAGGGGAATGTACATGAAGCTTCCCACGTGACTTTCAACCCATCCCGAACCTTTCTGCGATATGTAACTTTCTTTTCCACCTCCACCCTTTGTGCAGGTAACATTAACAAACCATAATGTTGACTTCATGAGTATTGAGGCATCTTTCAATAATAGCAGTGTGGAGTGCATTCTACTCTACTTGCATTGCCTGCAAGACTTGGGTTTTGTATGTTCCGTCCGAACTTGCCAGCTTGCACTGTGGGCCGTTCGAAAGTCTGGAATTTCTCAGCAATAGGACATTCTCATTAACGTACCCTGCAGGAGTTATCCTCGGCGCTCTCTGTCGAAAAACAACGCGTTAGGTTACTTCTGACAGTTCCGGTAGACTGGAAAAAATAGAAGCTGATGTGATGATCGCTAGATCGTGGCAAAAGGATGACATTAAAGCATGCAAAAAGATCGTAAATTTTCTGTCCTCGCCTGACCAGGGAAACGAAATTGTCAATTCAAGCCAGAACTAAACAGTTATCTGCTGCTACTCATTCGAGCTTTACATGAAATATTATATCACACTAGCTCGATCGTCTGCTGGCGTAGTGGCTATGGTTCGATCGCGTTCGTCTGCTGCGTACGTACGGTGAGGTTTGTTTACTTATCTTCTGTGGGTTTTGTGCAGAAAGTATACGTTAAAACAGTCTAATAATAAATTTTCGATTAGTTTTTAATCTAATTAATCTTTTTGCATGCTTTAATGTCATCCTTTTGCCACGATCTAGCGATCATCACATCAGCTTCTATTTGTACCAGTCTACCGGAACTGCCAGAAGTAAAGGGACGAAACTCGGGCTGACTTTCCGTTTCAGAAATGAGAATGTCCTATAGCGACGCAAGGGAGTTTTGAATAATACAAAACTCTGTGTCGGTTTTTGGTATTCTAAGACACTGTTTAACATTATGTTCTGGTTTAATTGGGTGAAGGGAAAAAAGCATGCCGTCGAAACCAAGTCAATGCAATACGTTTTTATTAATCTCAGTGTCTTTGATTAGTTCGACGGAGAATCGTTTCCTTGTGTCCCGTAAAGTAGGAGATTAGAAAAGTTGAGGAAATGGTGGTGGTGAAGACATATTTATTTCGATGCGGGCACTGTAGCAACTAGCCCAAGAAAAAAATTCATTGAAAAAAAAGAGAGTAGATCCTATGACATTCATAAGCCAACATATAAAAATTAGTCATCATCCATCATTCCATGTACTAACCCACGAAGTAGATTAAAAGCATGCTTGGTAAATGACCCGAATTCTTTATTGTATGTTCATCATGTGCACTAGTTGGTATTTCTTATTGATGGAAAGTCTACACCACTGTATCACGTAATATGTGTTTCATTAATGCGATTATGAAATAACCTGCATGCGTGCTTTTGCAATCCATCTACACTCCTTGTACGCGATCACAATGTACATCATGTGATTTTTTAAAATAGAATTCGTACACAGCGGTAATGTTACCAGTAGGCTACCATTGCACGCATTGTTGATACCCTCGCCACAAAATCCTTGCTGCCTATTTTTCGATATCCCCATGCTTCTTGATTTCTGGCAGATTCTCCGCATCGATGGACAAACTGAGTCAATGGAGACTTCCCCCAGATGCCCTTGTCTTTGAATATTTCTTGTCTTCCTGATACCTTCAATGAGACCTGCTGTAGAAAGTATGAAACTTCTCATTCTGACTAACAAATATGGAAGAACTGTGTTTGTCGTCATAGTGCAATGTACGTAACAATGCAAGTGTATCATACATTGAACATGTGGGGTGTTTCCTATCCACAACACGCGGATTAAAGCATTATATGTCTATGGATTCCTTAGCTTCATTATGCTGCTCTTCACCTCTGTCTTCTGTGATCAGTGGTCAAAATATCTGCACTGAGCATGTCAGTGTGCGTGTATAACTACTACTCTCAATCATAAAGTTAACAGTGTCCTAATTAGGAGTGAGTCAATACCGCCAACTGTATAACTACTGTGTGCGCACTTAGACTATCAGCCACACAGTCCTGCCCGAGTGATAAGGAAGCTACTTGCTCTTTCATGTGTCTCTTACATGCCTGAATTATATCTCAGTGTGAGTGCGTGTGTGTGTGTGTGTGTGTGTGTGTGTGTGTGTGTGTGTGTGTTTATGTGTGTGCGTGCGTGTGTGTGTGTGTGTGTGTGCATGTGCATGTATGCATGTCTGTGCGTGCGTGTGTGTTTATATATGTGTGTGTGTGTTTATATATTTGTGTGTGTGTTTATATATGTGTGTGTGTGTGTGTGTGTGTGTGTCTATGCATGTGTGCGTGCGTGTTTGTGTGTTTGTTTGTGTGTTTGTGTATACGTGTGTGTGATATGTGTTTGTGTCTGTTCGTGTGTGTACATGCGTGCGTGTGTCAATGTGTGCGTGCGTGTATGTGTGTGTGTGAGTGCGTGCACGTGTGTGTACGTGTGTGTGTGTGTGTGTGTGTGTGTGTGTGTGTGAGAGAGAGAGAGAGAGAGAGAGAGAGAGAGAGAGAGAGAAAGAGAGAGGGGGACAGAGAGAGTGAGAGGGGAGAGAGAGAGAGAACGGGGTGGGGGAGGAGGAGGGAGGGAGGGAAGGAGGGAGAGAAAGAGAGAGAGAGAGAGAGAGAGAGAGAGAGAGAGAGAGAGGGAGGGAGGAAGGTGGGGGGGAGGGAAGGAGAGAGAGGGGGAGAGAGAAAGAGCGAGAGAGAGGGGGGGAGGGGTGCCCTGTGCGTGTATGTGAGTGCTTGCGAATGAGTTATAGTATGTGTCTGTATTTGTTTAGTATGTGTGCATGCGTGCGTGCAAGTGTAAATATCATCAGATGTTGATGTATGAGCTATTTGTTTAATTTCCCTAACTTGCCAGTTGTGATGAGTGTTACCACAATGCATTTCAACAGTGGCCCTTTGCTGTGTCCAATCTGCAGCTGTTTCTTGGAGGGATGCAAGCTGGTTCTCACTCCAAGGTCACCAGGCGAATCGTGATAGCCTTCCCCTGAGTGTCGTGATTGCTGTAGTGCATAATATTCTTGTGAAACAGACCCTACGTGACTTAGTTAGCAGGTGTGTAAAGAATGTTGATGAGGGTTTATCTTTTTCTTACATCTCTATTTATCGACTACAGCGTAAATAACTGGATGCAATTTGCTGCATTAGCTGAACCATCTCTTTTACCGACAGAGGCATGTCATTTTAATATAGTGAATTCTGCTTGAAAAAAAAAGTAATTCTGTGAAACAAAGATTAGCTTTGAATATGTTCTGCAAGCTAGAGAGAAAAAACAGTACTGCAGGATACAAAGCTGAGTGCTGGTTCCTGCTGCAGAAATGTCTTCATCGTCGCCTGCTGCTGGTAGCATCGATTTCAGAAACAAGTGCAGCAGGATCTATGAGGCGACTCTGTGTAGTTGTAGGCACCAAAGTCCCACTTTAAAATCCATTTATCTTTTTGTGCATTCGTGACCTACTATAAAATCCTTGCTTTCACGACGAGGTAGTATCACTGTTTTATCACGCATTAGATAGATCTTATTTACAAAAGAATAAAGAAGTAATATTACCATTATCAATCATGTAAATGTAATTTCTATCTCAAACACATGTTATCAGAACACTTGATCAACTGATGCACTGTTCAAATATATAGAGTTTGTCGTCACAAACCAGTTGCCTCTTACGGATATCAGCACTTACAATCACTATTGCAAAATTCCGGTGGCTTCTTTCACAACAAATATGTCAATTTTCATACAAATAGTGTTATGCATAATATGTAAATACGAGCATTTACACTGGTGTGTACGTTTCGTTGAGTTAGAATTGTGTCTGTTTATTTTACACGTTATTTGTGAAATCGTCGTAGACATGACAAATCTACGTGAATATATTTTCATTGAATGAAAAGCGTACTGATGATTATAGATGCCTGTATAATTAGTGATGCATTAGTTCAATACACGTACTTAGGTGATGGTCTCGTTCTGTCTGTAATTATATTCGTTACAGTGTACAAAAGATACACGGAATAGCTATCGTTTATAAAAAAGAAAAAGAAATTAAATTGTCAGCCAATGAGTCTATTGCCGATTGCTTTCAAGCAAATCATTGTTTTATTTGTTATTTTGAAACGTGATCATGAATAAAGAAAAGTTACATTTCATTGATTGTTGTGGTGATGTGTGTAAGCTTCCTATTCAGTGTGGGTGAATGAGCATTTATTTCGATGTCCCTTATCATCAGTGGTAACCTTCTGGATGGCAGATTTCTGGAGTTTTCCCAACAGCTCATCCGAATCTCTCGAATTTTGCAAAAGAGACATTACCGCACCCACCTGTTGTAGAGTAGGAGACAACCCTTTACTCTAATTCACTACGGCCCGCTGGCGAGAGGTCAGCTGCTAAACCTTGCCAGGAAATCTCGGGTGATGACGTCACTTTCAAACCGTGTGACATCATCTATTACAAAAACTAGAGAGACTCAGAGTGCAAACCTCCGCCAAGGAAGGCAACATTTCTCTTCCGTGACCTGCGTAATTAATAAGGCAGCTTGCTCTGCTAGCCGGGCCTGACTCTACGAAGTTGAGTTCATTTCGGCTTGGCGGAAACAGCGAAAGGGACATATGCGTGCAACACGTATATGCCCGCATCATCAATACTTTGACATCATCAACTTCGTAATGTGCAATAACATCTCTCATTATGCTTCAAATTTCCAAACTACATAACATGTAACATTCTCTTTATGGTTGTAATTTCAAAACGAGATAACAGATAACTTCTACAATTTCCATTTTTCCCTTTGATAAAGCCTTGACCTTATAGAAAATTTAATCAGAACCCATTGTGGACTTGTCGAATCATTTTGCTGACTGACTACCGTAAATTCCGGCCTATAAGGCGCACCTTAGTATAAGCCGCACCCCCTGAATTAAAAAAAAAATTCAGAAAAATCCATAGATAAGCCGCTTCTTAGTATAGGCCGCACAAAATTAACCAAAATAACGTAGTTTACAGTCCGTGTCAATGGAAGGTCGAAGGTCAATGGCACCTCATCCATATTAATTATGTCCTGCGGACCAATCAGATTCTCTGTTACTTGCTTCTGTGTGTAGTTGCGGAAAGACGCAAGTTTCTCAACAAAGTCCGGCGGCAGCTGTTGGCACAAAGTTGTACGCGCACGTATGGACAATCCTTTGCGTCTCATGAAACGGAAACACCAAGACCCGCCTTTGAAGTCGGTAAGATTCAGACTGGATGCAACTGTGCGCGCTTTAAGACGAAGCTGTACAGTGGAAACACCGCGACCATCAACACGTTGTGTGTTAATCCAGTCTTCAAGTTCGTCTTCAAGTTTTGGCCAACGTGCTTTGCAACCTCGGAATGCTTTCTTGGACTTCTTGGGCGGCAGCGCGATTCCCTTTCTCCATAGCTTTGGCGATGGCATCCAGTTTGAAAGCTGCATCATAGACTTGGCGACGTGTTTTCGGCATTACTTTCGGTCTTGTGTGTGTTACTTCTGTTGGGTTGAATGTGTAACTGATCGATCATTCCTAACTTTGACTGCCAACTCACAGCTGTCTGTGCCGTGTGAGTGTGAGTTGTTGTCATACGACGAACTTCGCATAGCAACAATAAACTTAAAGGTAAGTGAGCGAATTCAAGTCCACTTTCTCGAGAAAAATCCATAGATTGGCCGCACCGGTTTATAAGCCGCAGGGGTCCGTTCATGAAAAAAAAGGCGCGGCTTATAGGCCGGAATTTACGGTAACTAACTAACTAACTAACTAACTAACTAACTAACTAACTAACTAACTAACTAACTAACTAACTAACTAACTAACTAACTAACTAACTAACTAACTAACTAACTAACTAACTAAACTAACTAATATAACTAAACTAACTAAACTAACTAACTAACTAACTAACTAACTAAATATTTAAACTAACTAACTAAATATTAAACTAACTAACTAAACTAACTAACTAACTAAACTAACTAACTAACTAACTAAACTGACTAACTAACTAACAAACTAACGCACTAACTAAACTAACTAACTAAACTAACTAACTAAACTAACTAAACTAACTAACTAAACTAAACTAACTAAACTAACTAACTAAACTAACTAACTAAACTAACTAAACTAACTAACTAACTAACTAACTAACTAACTAACTAACTAACTAACAAACGAACGAACGAACACACCGAGGGTAAAACATAACCTCCTTGGCAAAGACAACAAATGCTTGTCATCTCGTCCTCCCTTCCGCTCTTTCCTTCCTCACACTTCGTCGCTTCCCTTAGTTTTCTGTACTTTAAGTAAACTGGTTTTAAGAAGATTCTCAGATTATATCTTCGTAGCTTCCGTCTTTCACCTAGTCAACCTGCAGGCAAATAATTATGGTGTTTCTTTTAGACAGTAAATATTGCCATATTTGAAATTTAAAAAAATAAAACATACCCCACATGCACAGAATAACTAAGTTCTGCAATAAGTAACTACATTTAGAAATCAGCTCGTGCTTGCAACTAAGGGTTAATATATTCAAATTCATGAAAAAGTAGTACGTCTCTGAATTACTAATAACACAGTCACCTGTAACAACTTTTACACGAAAGCCTTCCATAGCTTGACAAGACTGTAGCGTACCAGGGATTGCCTTGCCGATGAATTTACTCTATGTGAATGAATGAATGAATAGGTAAATGAATGAAAGCATGAACGTATGAATGAATGAATGAATGAATGAATGAATGGATGGATGATGGATGGATGGATGGATGGAAGGAAGGATTAGTAAATGCATGAATAAATGGAGAAAGGAAGGAAGTTTCCTGCTCTAACAGCCTTTGTAGACTAGGTAAGGCCACGTAAAACAACGTGAGCTGGTCAGAGTAAGGGCAATTCTGCTCTCGATATCCACGAACTGTTCAGTGAGACACGCTGGGTTTATTCTTACCCCCAGCCCACAGGGGGCCCATGTTTATGAAATAGATCATGGAGGACAATAATCATAAGTGAATATATTGTATTTCTCCTTCTGGCCACGGCTACTTCCTGGCATGTCGCGAAGGTGACATCCTCGCATTTTTTGCGATGTAAAGGCTGAGGGAACTGCACTTCTTCAGGCGATTAGGAAGACCGAGACGTGGCAAGGAAAGGTGATCTCCCTCTTCTTGTACTCACACTTGGTCTTGTTCAGGCGAAGGCCTACTTCATCAAGCCTCTGGTGCAAGCAGCGCGTCATGCTCCTCCATTGCCTTGGTACGGCAAACGATGTCGTCGAAGTAGCAGATGACTCCGTCTATGCCCTGGAGTGACTCTGTCATGACCCGTTGAAACACTTCTGGTGCAGAAGAAATACCAAAAGGAAGTCATTTCATGAAAAATCTGCCGTAGGGTGTAAAAAAGCAAGTGAGTTGGCTGTGCTTTCATAAAGCGGAAGCTGCCAGAATGCTGAGCGTCAAGCTTGGAGAACACACTGGAACCTCGAAGCTTGTGGATGATATCGTCTATTGAAGGAATGACGTATCACTCTCTCTGGACTGCTTGGTTCAATTTCTTCAGATCCACGCAGATCCGGACGTCACCGTTAGGCTTCTGTACTGGAACCACGGGCGACACCCACTCAGTCGGCTCTGTGATTTCTTCTATTATTCCGTCTTCTTTCATCCTCTCCAACTCTTTCTTCACCTTTTCTTGCAGTGGAATCTGCACTCTTCTTGGTGTGGATATGCTGTACGGTTGTGTACCTTCCTTGAGCTTGATCTTCACAGGCTCACACTTCACGGCTGCGAAAGTGACTGAGTTCACTCTCTGTACAAGATTCAGAGCTGTAGCTGTACTGCGGCTCAGAAGACTGTCAAAGTCATTATCAATGACGAATACTGTAGCTTCAATCTTCTTCTCAAACTTGGTAGTGAAGTGACCTAGTGTTTTCACTTTGCCCCCTGGACTCATCAGGTTGACACGATTCGCTGGAAGCAGCTTCGGCTGTCCTAGCTTTGCCCATGTAGATCTGCTAACCAGGTTGACGTCGGCCCCTGTATCAATTTTCCAGTTGATAGTGGTTTCTTCCAACTTCAAATTCACCCTCCATGGTGGTTCATTGGACTCAACTCTTCCTATGAAGGATTCTTTCTCAGGCTCTGGCTCTCTCTCAGGCTCTTTTTCTGGCTCTGCTACTTGCTCTGTTTGAAGCTCTTTTGCTGGCTCTGGCTCTGGCTCTGAAGTAACTTCATCTGTTTGTCTGACTTAAGACTTGCACATTTTTGCAAAATGATGTGGCTTTTTTCCACATTTGTGACATTGCTTCTGGTATGCTGGACACTTCCACTTCTAATGGCTAGTTCCGCATTTCTTGCACGCAAATTTTTCTGAAGTATGCGCATGTGCATTCTGATGTGAGGATCCCTTCCCTCCTCTGTTCACCCGGGTCGGAAGCAGACTCCATCAACTGATGTTGCACCTCTCTGTTCCTCTAGTTCAGCCTTCACTTGTTCATGTTGTCTCGACTTCATGATTGCTTTCTCCAACGTCAGCTCGCTCTCTAGCTGTAGCTTTCCAGAAAGATCTTTGTCTCTCAGCCGCAGGACTAGTCTATCTCTTATAGTGTCCTTCTTCTTTGTGAAAGCAGCATGCTCTGCTAGTTCATACAAAGCATTGACGTATTGTTCAACTGATTCACCTTCTTTCTGGTTTCTGCTGTGAAATGTTGCTCTGATATGGATCACGTTCCTCTTTGGTATGAAATGTTCATCAAAGTTCTTCTTCACTTTGTCGTAGTCTTTTTGATCAGCATCAGACAACTCAAACTGTGTGAAAATCTTATCAGAATCCGGACCCCTATAGTACAACAAAGTTCTAACTTGAATCTCGCCACTCTCTTTACTCAGCTTTGATGCAAGCCTGAAACGATCAAAGCTCGCCACCCAAGCTGGCCATGCAGAAGGCTCATGGAATGCAAATGGCTGCGGCGGTTTGAACATTGTGAAGCACTAGAGTTTTCAATCATGTTACTTAGCTTTCAAATGTTCATTCAGCTGAATTCTGGTTCCCCTTTTTGTTCAAAGGATCTCTGACACCATGTTTGATGTCTGTTGTCAGTGTGGCTCGAGTGGAAGAGCGTGACAAGGGGAAAACTGATAGAACGCTGAGCAGACAACAGCACTTCGGAGATGGCGGTTGAGGAACTTGTTTATTCGTATGCATGCGCAAGCCAGCTCATGGTCAAGGGGAGCGAACTCTACTAAATGGCTTCGTAACAATGCAGTAATGGTTACTTCCCTTATGCCTTATAATACGACAGGGTGGGGGTGGGGGCGGGGGCGAGAGTGGGGTGGGTGTGAAGGTGAGGGTGGGGGTGGGGATGGGGATGGGGGTGGGGGTGATGGTGAAGGTGAGGGTGGGGATGGGGATGGGGGTGAAGGTGAGGGTAAGGGTGGAGATGGGGGTGGGGGTGGGGGTGCGGGAAGGGTAAGAGGAAAGCTGCAGCTACGAGGGAAAGGGAGACTCAGGGAATCATGAGTAGGTTGATTTTACAGGCCGAATTTTTTTATAGTTTCTTTTTGCATTCTCTTAATAGTCCCAATGACAGTTGTGTCTGTCTCCATTTGTTTCCAATTTGTTTGTTTGTTTCTTTCTTTCTATTGTCTTAAAAGAAATCTACACCGTTTCTTTCCTCGAAACTATCAGAATTCGAAACACCCCCTGCCGTGTAGGTCCGTTGAGTTGTTTATTATTCCACATGAAAAGGCATGAGGATGTATCGAACATTCAAGTCAAATCATTCCAAACGTCTAGAAGTTGGTGCAAGCACACGCACGCGCGCACACACACACACACACACAGTTGTGCACGCAGAAGTATATAGAGGAGTGTGTGCCTACACGCATAAGTGTATGTATGCACGAGCGCGTGCTTACTCGCTCATGTGTTTAGTCAAGTCAGCTACCGAAGTATATCAGAGACATTTCCTGAGAGTTCATGACATCATTTATAAATTATTTAGATACTGCTTGAATAGGATGTTAAAGGAAAAACACATACGAGCTGCAGACATGTAGCAAAAGCTTTCTAATGTGAAAAGAGAATGTGCTCCTAGGCATGCAGTAGACGAACTCATGAGAACTTGTTCTGTCAACTGTGCTCTTCTTGCCACGGCTACATCACAGCTTATCTGTTTATACTAAAGTCGTTTAGAATTTCTCATAACATTTCCTGGCACTTCTAATTTCAGCCATAGTTTCTGGTTGTATCGAAGACTTCAATTCTAAACGTGCAGAGTAGAGGGAAACTCGCGCTTGGAGATGCGAGACGCAATTCAAGGGAGGTTACTCTAGTCATGAATGAGGTTCACTGATCATACACGGATTGCCTCCCTCTGAGGAAGTCTCAAAACAGTAATTGCATCACTGAGCCGTCACTCCAGCATAAACCAAATAGTGGCTGTACTCATAGTCCTCCTGCTTTGATCTTTAGCGGTTTATTTGTTCGAGTGATGATACTCCTCAGAAATACAGCTTCAACTGCACACAAAACTCTCCGAGCAACGACGAAGGTGAGTCCAAAAAGTTATGGACAGATTAATTTTTCTATTTTAAAAAAGACAACAAAAGCTAAAGACAGTGCTCGTCATTCTTCACTCATTGGTCGGCTTCAAGATGAAGTATTTTTGCCTGGTCAAAATTCCACGAGCAATTCGAGTGCAAGCACGTTCTTAGCTCTACGCTTCGCTCTTCTGGTTTTCACTGGAAATGTTCGATGAACTGCCAGTCAGAATGTGCTTGAAAACAGGGTTCATAAAAGTAAATTGTGACGAAAACTGTCAGGCCTATCAATCTGTCAGTCTTACTCATTCTCAGCAGTTATTTCGCTCGGCATATCTAGATGATGCAGTGTATCGCATGTCAGGTTCTTTCCCTTACAAGCAGCGCTGTTTTGAAAATTGTAAACTTGATGTATCTACTTGTGGTGTGCTTCCTCGTGACAATTCGTCACAATCTTTGCTCAATGAGTTAGAAGCATTAATTCATGCAGATATAAGTAGGCGATGAAAACAACACCACTGAGCTGACAAGTGTGAGAATAGCTCAAGGAGGACTTCAAGGAAGACCTGAAGGAGGACTTCAAATAAGACCTGAAGGAGGACTTCAATTATGACTTCAAGGAGGACTCAAAGAAAGGGGGGAGAGAGAGGAGGGGGAGAGAGAGAGTGGGGAAGAGGGGGGGAGAGGGAGGGGGAGAGGGGGGGGGGGGGGAGGGCGAGATGGAGAGAGGGAGGGGGGGGGTAGAGACAGAGGATGGAAGAGAGGGGGGGAGAGAGGAGGGGAGGGGGTGAGGGGGAGAGAGGGAGGGGGAGAGAGGGAGGGGAGAGAGGGAGGGGGAGAGGGAGGATGAGAGGGAGGATGAGAGGGAGGGGGAGGGGGGAAAATGGGTAGGGGTAGTGGGAGGGGGCAAGTGAGAGAAGGATGGACACACATAGTTACATAAGGCTTGTTAAGGAGTACAAAGCGCTGCATGAGCGATTCATGTTGGGAATTGAGCGCTCTTTGCCTCTCCGGAAGACCTACAGATTTAGTGCAGCGCTTCACTTGTTAAAGGGGAGGCAAATCTTCTGCGCCCAATGTTGTGTTACTAGACGCTAAGAAAGTGTTTTCTTTGCCACATACATCGTTTATGCACGTTTAAATGTATTCTGCATGAATAAAGTCCACTATGCTGTGTCATCCTTACTTGCCATTACTCGCGCATACAGAGCGATTG
>JAWQFJ010000507.1:0-16923 GCA_034096865.1 Theodoxus fluviatilis
AAATTGATAATTTGGGTTTACTTTGTCGATTTTGAAAACTTGCCGATTTTGCACTCTGTGACCTCTCTAGATATGGACCCGATGTTGCTTTAGTGTGAAAACGAACTCTTTATGGGCTAAATTCAGCAATAAAACATACCACCCACCTATCAAACGAGTCTCCTTGTGCAATATTTCGTCAAAATTTGCAATGTTTGGGTCTTGGCAACGGGCCTAAATTTTGAATGAACCCCTGCAAGTTAGGTATCACTGGAAAGCGGCACATGTCGTCTACAAATTGCAAGGGACGTAACTCTTCTAGACTTCTTCTCCATAGAGCTACATGGCAGCAACGAAGAGTTAGATTGTATGAGATCTGGTCAGCTGACGCGAATGGACCAATCGGAGAGCTGGAATCGCTACCACAATGCAATGCGGCTTAGAGACAAAATGGCTTCCACATGAGCTGTTGGATTGTCAGTTTAAATACATTTTGCCATGCCTGGACGAAAATCGCACACTGTAGGTGCTTTTAAACTCACGAAAAGCAAGAAAAGAAAGGAACAACTGTCAGCTGTACGAGCTGTGAAGGGAAGAAAGCCTTGTGATGTGGAATCGACGTCAGCCACGTGTGCGAGCGCACTATCAGCGACTGCTACATCGTCATCGTCGGAACCAGTCCCATCTACATCGGCTGCTGAACCACTGGCGTCAAGTTCCAGCTACAGCACACCAGCCCCCTCTACATCTGCTGATGATCCGGCACCATCCTCATCGCGATTGAAATTGGAGAGATTTCGAGAGGAGTATGACATGCCCAGTGCAGCCGACCGAGTGTGGATTCTGACAGAGATCGGTCAGCTCAATGAACTCATTTCGGATGCAGTGTGTCCAAAGTGCTTCGAGAATCGTCTTTTAGTACGAGCTGGCACCCCTCTTGGATTTTCTCGGGAGATGACTATGATTTGTGGACGATGTAGAGAGGTAAGAAAATGCGTTTCTTCACCTCGCATTGAAAAGAGGCAAGAGAAGAAAGTGGGGTTTGAGGTGAACAGGCGTGCTGTGCTGTATTCCCATGAAATTGGTGGTGGATATGCTGTCTTGCGAAAGTTTTGCAGTTTTCGGCATGCCTCTTCTCCATGGCAATACTTTTTCCAGCATTGACAGGAGAGTCTGTGATGCTCTTGCTGCATCAAGGGAAGCCACACTGGACATGACTGGACTTTGTGAAAAGGCAATACAGAGAGACCCATCATTGTGGCCAACACTCAGCAGAGGAGTTCAGTGAGGAAGACAGTGAGGATGACACAGCATGGGATGAAGATGATGGGATACCATGAATGATGGATCTATAGATGTGTTGTTCGATGGTACATGGCAGAAACAAGGATTCACACCTCACAATGGTGTGGGCGTTGTGATTGATGTCCTCACAGGGTATGCTGTAGACTTCGAGGTGCTGTCAACATACTGCCACGTGTGCACCATGAACAAAGAAAAACTGAGGAAGATGACTGCAGCTGAGAGATGCAGGGGTGATGCAGAGTTTGAACATTGCTGCAAATGAGGTGACCCTGCTTCTGCTGCAGAAAGAAGATGCCAAGAGGAAGAGGAAGGCAGATAAAGCTGCAACTCTAGCTTTCCTAAACAAAAGACGTTCACACCGTGTTGAGCATCTGCATGACATTGCTGCTCAGGAGGATGAAGAGGGACCAATCTATGGCCCAGGCATGCTGGAAGACTCATAGAATGTGACTGGGAAGCAGAAATTGGCTGTAAATTTGACTGAAAGTCCTTTTTCTGTGACATGGAACATTCCAAAAACTTTGTCGGCTGATTTCTCGGATTGTTGATTTTTCACGATGGTAGCTTCATGTAGAAATCGATAGAAAATTGTGTGTTTGTGCTAGTCACTTTCTGTTTTTTTCATTTTGTAGACAGATGAGTAGCCTGTGATATTACAATGAGAATTTAATAGAAAAACATTTGGTAAATTTTGCATTTGCTGAAGATTAAAAATATTTCAAGCCTTACACAAACAGAAAACATATAGTTAAAATTCTAGGTTGTAGTTTTTTAAAATAAACAAGATAGACAAAATGTCTTCATGTAATCTCATGAGCAACATTATTATATGCAAATTAACATTGGTTTGAAGTTGATATGTAGTCTCTTGATTTTTTTACTGATTTCTTGAAAAATACATATTTTCCCCCATTTCCGTCATAAAACTATCATTATTTTCATAAGTACACCAGATACAGCCTTTATTTGATTTTTTTTTGTTTATTCCAAATGAACTAAATAAAAAATCAGCATCAAAATTGGAGAAATAAAAATTGGTAAAAAATGTGTACTGTAGCTGCCGTAAGCAAGAATATGTTGATGCTCACTTCAAGGGAGGTTACACAACAAACTAAGGGCTAATGTAAGATATAAGAGTTGCTTCCCTTGAAATTGTTTCGCCATCTGTCGTGGACATGTTTGCTCACATCTTGCCCGGTAATTATTTCAGAGCAGTTATTCTTTTATAAAAAGAAAAGTACAATATCAGCCTAACTTCTTGTAACGTCTCGCATAGGCTGGGTAATAATCACAGGTCGAAATGCGTGCCACAGATCATATTTGTGATGGCGACTTTCTTCCTTTCCCCGAAGGCAGCCATTTTGTTATACAGGCGCGACAGCATTCCAGTGCTATCTACTAGTCGATACCGGTAGCCGTACCAAGTCGTTCAAGAGTCGAACGGTATCAACCGGTCGATACCGGCAGGCCTCTTGAACGCACGGCAGGTTGAAGACTAGGTACCTCTGCAAGTTATTATCAAAGAAGACTCCATGCACCCACCTGCCAAGGTGGATGTCATTATAGTGACACAGTCCGTGGTTGATGTAGGCACCCACAGTGCAGGCACCCACAGTGCAGGCATCCAGGGTGCAGGCACCCACAGTGCAGGCATCCAGAAGCTAATGCAGTTTCAATTATCCTGCTCTTGTGCCCACAGAGGTGAAAATGTCATACATTTTCAATGTCCCATGAAACATTTGACTGTTAAATGTTTATGGGGATGTAAGCATGCTATATCTAGACTTTCAACACCAGCATCTCACTTAAGTGATCTCAATGACTGCAAAAAATTGATCATGTTTGTACTAACACAGAAAGTCATCTTGTTTTTTGTTTTCTTTCTCTTTTTTGGACATGTTTGTAATGCTGTTGGAATGTGAAAATAAAGAACTGAAATTCTAGTTTTGGAGATTTAATTATATAAACAGTTTGGTACAGATAACAATAGTGGAATTGCAAACTTCCTTCAAGAAACAGTAAAAAAAAAAATGTTGGTTTTGTTCTTCATGTCATATATATTTTTAATCATTACTGTTGCAGCATGAAGTGGAGATGGATCTCATCTACAAGTACTCTCCATTCCGGTCAGAGGAGGAATTCTTTGCACAGTTTGACAAGATCGAAGGCAACTCAGGAACTCTTGTGATTGTGTTCAATATGAAACTTCTGGACTCTGGAGAGACAGAGCTTGACGTCCACTCAGACCCAAATGACATCCTGCTGACAAACCCCGAGTCTGACTTTGACTCGGATGAAGGGTAAGTGGCCAGTGTGACGTGATGATTGTTGGGCCGGAACTGGCAGTCTCTGAGAGAGTGTCGCTGCTTGGAGTTGTGGAGGAAGCCTTGCAAGATGAGGAGCGTTTCCTTCACCTTAGGTGATGGGAGAGAGGGTGTCAGTGCTGGCTGTTCCACTGCAAGGTGCTTTTGTACCCAGCTCTGTTGTTTTCAGTCCTCTCAGCCTCGCAGCTTTTGCAGCCTGGATGGCTAAAGTGATGAGTCGCTGTGGGATGCATGGAGGCTGCTGGGATGGATTTGTGGTTCTGGGCTTGTGTGTTGAAGAGTGAGTAGCCAGCCACCAAGTGCAGGCAGTGTTAAACTGCTTGTAGCGGAGGAGAGCGTGGTCATTACTCTGTTCTCCTCTCCTTCACTCTTGCGTTTATTGCACTGTGTGGAAATGCAATGGCATGAAACCGGCTTTGTGATATTCTTAAATGTAGCTTATTCTAGAGGAGGAGATGATTAGAAAGGAAACGTCCTAATTTGATTCCTTTTTATAGCTTTGCTGTAGCACTGCAAGTGCCAAAATGAATAATAAATAGCTTGTTTAAAGCAGGATCTCAAACTTGCAAGCTGTAGCCTGCACAGAGGCGTTCTCCCTGAAACATCAGTGGAGTGGACTTGGTGTGTGGCCATGCATGCAACCCTGGCTCTAGACCTCAGAACTACTTTCAGGCAAACACCCAGCAATGTTGTCAGTGCTCTAAGAAATGTATTGTTTTATGTAGATCTTCACAAAAGTAAAAATTGATCATTGGTCTGGTAAACATGCTGTTTTCCCAAGTTTTACACTTAGTAAGCAGAAAGCCTGCAAGAACAAGAGCTTTGCTGGTTCATTTGGTATTGACAGGTCTTCGTGCTTGGTTTTGTTGCCAAAGAGTTTGCCTTATTGTCTAGTTGTTGAATGTTTTTCACAACTGTAATGTCTGTCTTGGGATCCAGATGATAAAGATTCCTGTCTGCACCGTTCTAGATGATTTGTAATCCATGCACAGTAAATGCCAGATGGCTATTACATGGGAAGGTTGCATGCAAGGAATTTTTTACTCTGCATGCCTCTAAATTCTTTGCATGATGGCTGTTTGTGATGTAATCTATGGAATGGTGGTAACACCACTGGTTGGCCGGTAGGAAGATGATAAGCACTGGAAGGAGAAATGTACTCATTGCTTGTTGCTTTTATCCAGGCTTGTACCAGAGAAGAGATCCTTCCGAGCCTACACAGCCATTTTGTACATGGACCCCAGGATGAGGATATACATTCAGAACAGGAAGGTGCGCACGAAAAGGCTATCTTGCTGTCTGTACAAACCCAAGATGTACCGCTATTCCTCCAACCGTTTCAAGGGACGCTCTGAGAGCGAAGCCAAGAAGTCCCAGGAGGAAGCTGTTGCTGCTGAGAACAAAGCCAGGGAGTCCGAGAGCAAAGCAAAGTGAGTTTTCTCTTTCCTGGACCCCCCACCTCTGTCTTGCTGTCTCCTCTCCTCTCATCTTGCTTTGGCCTGTCTTGGATCCGTGGCTCCTCGTTTTCTTGTCTTCATGTTTCTGCTTGGAACTGTATCTGGATGGATGGATGGTTGGATATACTTTATTGTTCTTCAATAGAGGACATTCTTTGCATGCTGTCAGGAAAATGAATATGCACAGAGCAGTGAAGTCATGCAGTGGAGATGGTCACAACAAACAGTTGATAATTTTAATATGGATCTAGGTTAGATAATTAGTCAACATATGAGTAGCATCCTAAATGGCTTTCCCTCCCCAGAACTATTACTTCATGTGAAAAACAAATTGACTTCATTATATCGTCTAGTCCAGCCATTTTTCATCCCTGTTTGATTATCTGCAAGCAGATTCTTGTTTTTCAATAATGGTTGTCTCCACCAGAAAGTCCAGCAGTCTGTCACTGTACTTTATACAAGTGTGTTGTAGAATATAGCCAGGAATCCGCTGTTTGCATGCCATGCTCTCAAGAGTTTGAGACTGCACAATCATGGCAGTCCTTTCCTGCAGAGCCTCCGTGTTCTGATTCCAAGTGAGCTTCTTATCAGTTGTTGTGCCTGAGTACTTTTGTTGGGTTGTCAATGTCTGAGCTTCACATCTGTACAGTGTCACACAGAATTCCATTAGGCTTCTTCAGAAAATCACATGTAATCTCTGCTTGTTGCAAACAGATATCTTCACCGCCAATCACAAGCTCTTTGGTTTTCATTACATTGAAGTAAAGGGAATGATTATCACACAATGCACTTATCCTCACCTTTGGGATATAATGATTAACATGAGACCCAAAATAGCATTATCATTAGCGGATAGAACAATTGTCTGTGTGCGTGCATGTATATGTGTGTGTGTGTCTGTGTGTGTGTGTCTGTCTGTATGTATGTATGTATGAATGTATGTGTGTATGTATGTATGTATATATGTATGAATGTATGTATGTCCTTGGCATTGTGGCTGCCTCTCTCCCTATTTATGACATCTTTTGAATGATTTAACCTTTGCTTGCAATGGGCTGGAGGCCTTAATAGTACGTTAGCTCATGAATGTGATCATTCCTTGTCTTTTGCCGTCTCCTGTGTCAAGCTATTTCTGGGTCACTTGGTCTCCCACTACGTATGTTTCTGTGCTTCCTTTTCATTCTGTTGCCCTCCGTTGACTTACAGCATCTTGATTCAGTCAAAAGCAGTAGATTTGTAGAGCAACTTGCATCCTTTTCTGTGTTCAGGCTTGTTGTCATTTGGCTGCAGATTAATTTCCTGTGTGTGGTGTCAGTCATTCCTGTGTGTGATGTCAGTCATTCCATTGTGTGATGTCAGTCATTCCTGTGTGTGGTGTCAGTCATTCCTGCGTGTGATGTCAGTCATTCCTGTGTGTGATGTCAGTCATTCCTGTGTGTGATGTCAGTCATTCCTGTGTGTGATGTCAGTCATTCCTGTGTGTGATGTCAGTCATTCCTGTGTGTGGTGTCGTCATTCCTGTGTGTGGTGTCAGTCATTCCTGTGTGTGATGTCAGTCATTCCTGTGTGTGGTGTCAGTCATTCCTGTGTGTGGTGTCAGTCATTCCTGTGTGTGATGTCAGTCATTCCTGTGTGTGATGTCAGTCATTCCTGTGTGTGGTGTCAGTCATTCCTGTGTGTGGTGTCAGTCATACCTGTGTGAAGTGTCAGTCATTCCTGTGTGTGGTGTCAGTCATTCCTGTGTGTGGTGTCAGTCATTCCTGTGTGAAGTGTCAGTCATTCCTGCGTGTGATGTCGATCATTACTGTACAAGTGCCTTGTCACATTGTGCACAAGCTTGTGTGTGTGTGTGTGTGTGTGTGTGTGTGTGTGAGAGAGAGAGAGAGAGAGAGAGAGAGAGAGAGAGAGAGAGAGGTCTAATCAGATGGAAAGTTCAGATCAGTTTAACGTACACGATGAATGGAATGACTTGCTCCTCTTGCTGATGTCTGGTACACTGTAAACACTGGCATGGTTTTGCTGTAAAAGTTACTAGTAAACAACTGCTAGAGACAGGGTTTCCACCTTTCTCCGGGCAGGGTGTCATTGTGTCATGGGGGTCAGAGGGGTCATGGTTTGGGGAGTGTGTGTGAGGTTGGTAAGGTTTGTTCTGGAATTCCAGATGATGTCTATGGAATGACATGTCCATGAATATCTGTTTCAGGAACTATGAAGTAAAGATAGGAAATTCTGTGAATCGAGATCAGCGGGTGAGATAATTGTTATGATTTTTTAAAACCTTTTTTTCACTGATTTCTATTGCATGTACTGTGCAAAGAGAGAAGCACCTCTACCTTGACCTGGGTACTGTCCTTTCTGAAGCATCGTCACATGCTGTTTTTATGTTAGCTAAGCTACTCAAGGTCTGCATGAAATAATTTATTTTTTTTGCAAAGTAAGACGCATATTTGTGAACCACCCTAATTTTTCTTTATAATTGAAGAGTGTGGTGTGTATGTACTTTAACATCTTTATAGCAGACATCAGTGGCAGGTACACAAGAAAGTGAAACCTTGGTGTTTATAAAAATTTTGATTAAGATTCTTTATTTTGGTGAAGTCTGTTGTTCTCATGTTATGGAAAATAAAGCAAATTTTGATGAGAGCAAAACTATTCTGGAGATGAAATTTTATTTTAGAATTGCATATGCGTCTTTATGTGGGGAAACTTTTCTTACTTTATTTTTCATGTGGGAATGGTAATTCTATCTTGAAACTGTTGCACACTCAGGCGGAACTGCGGAAACTCCAAACCTTGGCTGCTGAGGCAAGGCGAGATGCCCAGATCAAGAAACAAATATCTGAGAGGAAAAACAGGTGGGTGCATCATAATGAATAGAGGCTGCAAGGCCTGGGCACAAACTGATGGTCCTAGTGCTGGCATATCTGGAGGTCAGGGTGAAGAAGAGGGCACCATTAGTCACATCCCACCATGGGTCCTGGCCCTGGAGTTGTCGCCTGGTTGCAGACATGCAGTGACTGGGCTAGTGTAAAAAATACACAGAATAAATCACTTTGATGCCATTTCCAACTGTCATACTTATTTTCCCCAGCTCCATGACTTGATTATAACGGTCATGTCATCTGCTGCAAAGTCTGCCATTTTTTTGTTGTTATTGTTACCTGAGAACACTTCACAAAACTTCCTGTCGTGTTGAAGCGTGGTTCGCAATGTGAACCAATTTGATCTTTGATGGATGAGTTTGTTGATAAATAATGCTACAGTAAAACCTCTATATTATGACCCTCTCTTAAACGACTTCCTCTCAATTGCGACTTGAAAAATTTTAACGGATGTATTTTCCTATCAAAGTGACCTCTCTTAAACGACTTCCTCCAAAACGCGACTTGCGACCGTCTATCCACGGCATTTTAATAACTTTTTTACCCAGATTTCCCAAAACTGCTGTCCCTTTAGCAGCACATGCAACTGCAGTTCCTGTCCATTCCAAAACGACAGCTTTTGCATGTGGTGTTATGCACACTTAGGAGGAGTTACTTCACGTTCTGTGAGGATTGTCTGCCATCCTGTGACGTCTCCTGAGACCAGACAGACTTGTGGTCAAGGGGCAGACAACTTTCGTGCATTACGAAATAACGTTTTCGTCCAGACTCGCTTGAAAGATGTTAAACTTTGTAATAAACTTGTCACACAAGTTTTCCTCTGCATAAGACAACTGTCTGAAATTTCCAGCCATTGCGGGTTCAACAGTTTGAGTCTCATACCCATAGGTAAAAATAGTATCAACTCGTAGCGAGCTGCTGCTCCAGTGACTGAAGAGGCGGAGGCTGCTACTGGCGGCCTGGTTTTCAATTTTGCTGCGAACGTGTCTGTATTGGTTTACAGGTGGCCAGTAGGTGAGGCAGAGGCTACTCCAATGGCAGCACTGACAGTGACCGAAGTGGTCTGGCATTTGTCAGGTTAAAGTTTAAATTAGGTTGAAGTTAGGTCAGTTTTCCTCCGTTGGCCATTCAATTAGTATGGAGTTAGGGTTAAAAAAGAACGAAACAATGAAGTAAACAGTTCAGCGATCGTTACAGCGGTACCATTTATTAGTATATTTTTCAACCAAAAATCCCTGAATGACACTCATCAAGTAATTGGTCCTTGAAACAGCCAGAAACTTTGCAGCCTAAATTGAACCTATTTACGTTACCTAATCAGTAATGTCTTTTGCAAGTAGCAGTTGTATACATGTACATTATACAGTATCAAGCATGGATAAAAGACAGTTAATCCAAGTTTTTAAAAACATGTATCTATCCTTTCATATACAGACTAGCTCCATTGTTTTGTGTATGTCGGTAGATATCAACCTCTTCAAAGTTCCTTTATCTCCTGTATTCTGCTCATACATGTATGGTTGTTATAAGAAGAAAGGGAGGTCTAGCACACTCCAAGTTAACAGTAATAAAGATGTATTGTGCATGTATTGCATTGTGTTTTATGTTGGCATTATTCCTATGTATAATACATTATGTTCATTTTATTCAAATCTCCTTACCTCCATTTTAAGACTCCCTCCAAATTAAGACTTGATTCAGTAGGTTTTTCAAAGGTCGCAAAATAGAGGTTTCACTTATCTTTTTCTTGGGCTCTCATCTTTTCTGTCTTGTGCACTCTCTCACTGCCCTGCTAATATGTGTTTTACAGGCTTTCTAGAAACATCCTGAACTAATGATAACAGACCAGACTGCCTCCAAGCTAAGTGAATGAAGTCACATGACGCATTAAAGGTCTGGCACGCGCTGGCTACATCACATAACTAGGCAACAACCTTTGAAGAAGTCTGGCATATTATCTAGAATTCACTATGATGATCTAGTATATTCCAGCACCTTCACACACTATTACCATTTTGAGTACAGGCAGGTTTTTCTTTGTGTGTGTGTGTGAAAATATTTTCAATGTATGTCATGCATTATCAATGTTTGCAAGAATCTCCAGTGGCTGATCTTTATACGATGGTCGTAAACAGATGCATAGTTGTTGGTTTTTTTTGGAGGTGTGTCTGATGCTGCACTTCCATAACTCTTGCTACAAAGTTTATCATCCCAACAAGGTCAAAACCAATGTATTCTCTTTTTTTCTAGCTGGTAAGTGCATTCACAAAAAGATAAAAGAAAGACTGCTTCTGTTTAGTTCCCACCTCTCCCCCAGTGCACAGCTCACTCAAACTACCAACAATCATGCTAAGGCTCTATCTTTCACTCCATCTTTTGCTCTATCTTTACAGCCATTACAAGGACTGAGTAAGAACTCCAAAAATGATTGCCTTGCCAAATACGGGAGTCTTGGATGCAGGAAGATCTGTTGAGTGATTTGAGTGAGTGAAAAAATAAATGAATGAATGGATGAGTGAATGGATGGAGTGTTACAACATATCAGCTGCTGTCACTTATCTAAAGCAATGATGTTATAATCACAAGAGCTGGTTAAAGTAAGAGCCAGCCAAGTGTTGACTTCCCTAGGTATGCACCTTCTACAAATCTCATAGGGAGACAAGGTGGGTGTATTCTTACCCCTAACCCATGGGCGTGTGTTTGTGTGTGTAACTTTGTGTGTGTATGTGTTTGTGTGAAATTGTGTGTGTGCAGGCATGTGTGTGTGTGTGCTTGTGTGTGTAACTGTATGTGTTTGTGTGTGTGTTTGTGTGTGTTAATGATTAGGAAGCATCAAAGACCCTCAGATAAGACAGAAACTGGTGGTTACATACCTCCCTGCACAAAAATCATCCAGGTCGGCGGACAGCCATGATGACGACGCCATCTTTCTTCCACAGGTCTTCTGCCTGCAAGCACAGTTTCTGAGTTATTTATTTCCCTCCTCACTTCCATTTACTTACCGCACTGTCTGTGTCTGTAACTCTCAGTTGTGCAACAAGTGTGTTTCTGTGTGCTAACACGAACATGCTCATTTGTATGCCCGTCTCAATATCTCTCTTCATGCATGTGTCTGTGTGTGTGAATTTCCATCCATGCACCTGTCTGTATGTCTATCTGTGTTCTCAAACAACTCTCTCAACATCCCTATCTCTGTACCACTCAGACCACCCTTACAAGTTCATCCCTGCCCTCATCCTACCAAGCCCTCTTGCTCCTGCTTGCCCTCTCACCAAGAACTCTTGGCGTAGGCTAGGGTCTTTGTTGATGGTGGACAGCTTGCTGGAGGCCAGGTACTGGAGCGTGGCCCGTTCTGCTGAGGGAATAAAGGGGTTGCTGGGGAGGTTGCACAAGATGGCTGCTCCAGCTGCCAGCCCAGCAATGCCTAGCAACACGTTGGAGATACCCATGGCTGGCACCACACTGAAATTTCATAATGCAGAGTTTTCAGAACGGGTTTCAACTGATGAAAATGGCATAAAGAAGCAGTTTTCGAATTGTGTATATATGGAAATAATAAGGGCATAAATATCTCAGTGTACGTTTTAATGTCATCTAATGAACAAAATCATCACTGAACAAATTTTATCAGAATCCGTTTTGAACTTGTTGAGTTATTTTGCCCAATAACTAATGAACCATCAAATAAACTGAGGGGAAAACACAACCTTGGTGGAGGTAATCAGCATTGATGCAGGAGGGTGATATATGTACAAATTAAGAGAAAATTTATTCTGTGCACAGCATTGAGCTGGTACTGGGATGGAATGATCCTTGAGACACAGGGATGGTTCTACTAATTTATTGCCAGCATTGCACTGCCTGCAACTGCAGAGGAACAGTCAGCTGCCCAAGGATCAAGGGGAAATGGAGCACGTAGTTCAAGTGCCTAGAGATGGTAACACTTACAATGCATGTAAACATACTAGCCTGCATTCAACATTCTCTTTAAAAACACACCACACACACACACACACACATGCATGCATGCACTCACACACACACACACACACGCACACACACGCACACACACGCACACACACACACTGATATCCAATGATGAACAGCATCTGGAGAACAAAATCAATCAGACTAGTTTTTTTATATTGTTAAACTTGATGCTGCCTAATTCATCCTGGCAAAGTTTGCATCAACAATCCAAAACTTGCATTTTTCTAATTTTCTTAACTGTGTCAAATGATCAAACTGTAGAAATTCACATGATTATAATTCCTATTAGCTTTCACAGGACTTAGGAGATGAAACTGACCTAGCCATTAAACTCTATGATTAACTGTACCTGTTGGGCATAATGTCAAGTCTAATAAACAGACAGTGGATGAAAATCTGCTGATAATTATTTCTTGCACTCAGGCATCTCTACTTGAAGAATGGCTATGGGTGAGATTGGATGTAGGTGGTAAACAGCATGTCCAAAACTCAACACAAGTTAGGACAAGATCCGACACAAAATCTGGACAAACCAATGACCTTAATCACTTGTTATCAACAAACTCAGTTATGATAATGTTAATGCCCAAAGGTGAAATGGGAGTAGTCCAATAATCCAGAAATTTTGTTGAATAAGACATGACCTTGACACTGTGCATCAAGCATGTCACTGGAGATAAACCTGAAACATTTAACTTTGCAAAGTACTCAGCATATTAAAAAAACAACCCTGCTAAGTCATTTTTTAAAAAGGGGGTGGGGGAGTGGGTGGGGATTCACCAACTAGAAGCTATGCAGGTACAATCTTTTTTGTTGCTGTAATTTACTAGCCTAAGGCTTACATGATACATCATACATCAGATGAGCACATGCCATCAAGTTTGTTGTGTGCGCAATTAATGTGGCGTAGATCATGGCACAACTCGCGCTTGACGCAATGATGACGCAAGTATCGGGGCATTTCTGCCCGGGAGCCGGGAAAGCAAGAGTGTGTGGTCAGGCTCGATAAGCTATGTCCTGCATAAGAGTTTACTGTTTCTAATCATCACATATAATAGCGCTTGGGATCGGGTACACCTCGGCAAATCTATATCCTTCGCAATTGCGCCAACTCACTTTCCCAAGCTTAGCAACATTGACAAGTGTTCGTCACAATGCACTCTGAACTCTGCATAAGAGCAACAGAACAACAAAAAACGCGTATCCAACAAATATTGGTTCATATTTACTTTACATTGTCCGCAGCAGACAACGCTGCTCCATTCAACTACTGCGGTGAAAGCACGCCACAGCTGTCCAAAAATTATTTCGACCTTGTGACTGTGAGTCACAGAGTGACAGAAAACATTCTACTCACAAACTTTTGGAGCACTGGAGGGGCCGAAGTATCTTGGATAGAATCATCAGTGATTAAGTGTCATATGATCACAGCAGAACTAATATTCTACTGCCCAACACGACTTCATTCATAAAAGCATCGGTGAACCAGCGATCAAAGACCATGGTCTTTGCAGCGATGTACAGTACTTGTTTTACAGGGGGAGGCTAGTTAATTTGAGTTACTTCCCTTAGGCAGGTACTCGATTTGGAGAGCTCAAAGCTGCGTTTCGGAAAGTCACAAAGTGCCCCCGAGTATTGAAAGACAGTGCTCACAAACGGGGATATAACAATTAAACCAAGTGTGTTTGTTCAACAAACATACGACATACACCATCCTGTGATCAGAAATGTTCAATGTTGCTGGATGACCGAGAAGATCGACGCTCAGAGATCTGCAAGTTGTTGGCACGGCAAGTTGAAGTGGCCAAGTCTAGCCGAAGACTTATTCCTAGAGCTATGGTCTAGCAAGTGTTGTTTCTTTTACGTATCGAACGAAGGGCACAAACCTTCATTACTGCCGAGGTGAACAACGAGGAAAGTAAAAATGCAGACATGTTCGTCTTAACTTACGGATGATATTACGTGCATATGTGCAAAGCGGTCGATCGAATATTATATTTGGTTGCAGCAAACCTTTCCGAGCCTGTGCAAACTTGCAAGTAGCCGAACGTGCAAATTATATTCACTTTCGCACAAACTGTCAGCTTTATTTTGGCTATAAGTAGTGACTGATATACGACACAGTGTAACATGCAGTATCAAAAAGTCGTTCGGAAAGACCAGCCATATAACTAAAGAACGCTCGTGATTATCGGAGTTAAAATACTCACCCATCCACGGTATCAGTGAGCCAGTCAATCCAGGACATTTGCTTGCTATTGGTGATCGAGCTAGTCCAGTGATCTTGCACCAAAGATTACACCAATGAATGAGTTCAAAGTGCAGGGGAACAATCGGCTGCTTCGAGTTCGAGACGCTCCCAAGTTCGCCTTGTGATGTGAACTTCGCGCGAATGATTGAAAGTGGCGCTGAAAGACGTAGAGCTATATTACACAGGTCAGTGTAGGAGCTTTGAAGGAACGCTCGGCTTTGCAACAGACCAACCCCCACTGAAATGTCGTTTATACCACAGTTTGTGCAATGGGAGTGGTTCGAAGCCCAGTTTAAGTTATTTCTGTGTAGCCGCGCGCGTGCGTGGGAACACGTACTTTATAAACATCCGGAGGGGTTCGGTTTCGCTGCCATGGTGATTATGTGAGACTGAGAGCCTTGGGTAAATCGAGATGCTTCCACATAGGTGTCAAGTCTCACGTATTTTGCGTGAGTCTCACGCAATTTCAGTGATTTTTAAGTCTCACGGCGTGAGACGAAAACCTCACGTAATTTTGCGTTTTTGTCGGACTGATTTTTTTAAAGGTTCGTCTGAGGACTGTGTGAAAGTGTACAAGCCTCGCGATAAGTCGCTTCTCCCGCCTGCGTAGTGTGCCACAACAAAGAGATTCAAAGCGCAATAATGGCATCTTCGAAACGCCTGTGAAAAGGGAAGCGGCTTAGGAGAGAAGAGCGTCAGCCGGCTGACGGCATGCATGTACATGTACAAGTAACGCTGAATTGGAAATCTCGGCATTTGAACGAGAACGAGACCGCATTCTCCACTCCGTCTGACTTCGCACGCCCGGGGAGTTATGCTAAGATCCGGCCGCGTTTATGAATCTGCGTTTTGTGGCAAACGTCTTGTTCGGCGGTACTGTACGCCATGCACCTTAGCGGTCCGCGTGATTCGGGTGTAATCTTAAGCTAAACGACGTTTATTGGCTGCCGTCTTAGGAGAGAAGAGCGTCAGCCGGCTGATCTCTCAAATGTAGTTGCTGTAGACTGCCACTGTAGAATCTGTTCTTTGTGTGTGTGTGTATGTTGTGTGTGTGTGTGTGTGTGTGTGTGTGTGTGTGTGTGTGTGTGTGTGTGTGTGTGTGTGTGTGTGTGTGTGTGTGTGCAGTTCCAAGCGCAGAAACTACTACAAGAAGTTTCAACTCTTCACTGAAGTCGAAGACAAGATCATCTTGAAGCACTGCCCCACTAGGTGGCTGAGTTTGGAGAGAGTGGTGACTAGGATGCTAGAACAGTATCCCGCCCTGCTGAGTTACTTCAGAAGTCACGAGGATGGAGAGAAGCCAGGCAAGGTGAAGAACATCTTGCAGCACCTAGAAGACCCTATGACAGAGCTCACCTTCCGCTTCCTCAAGTTCGTACTCCCAACTCTGAACGACTTCAACACAGTCTTCCAGGCTGATGAGTCAAAGGTTGGCATGCTGATTTCAGAGATGAGAATCCTGCTGAGAAAATTTCTTTGCAAATTTGTGAAGACGGACGTCATCAAGACCACTGAACTGACTGAAATTGATGTCTCTAACAGAAGCTGCCAGCTGGATGATTGTATTCTTGCTGTTGGCATGCCTTGTCGTACACGCCTTGCTGATGCTGACATCGCACCAGCCACAGAACACAAGTTCTTGCATGATGTTCGACAGTTCTACACAGCCTGTGTCCAGAAAATGTTGAACAAGTTCCCATTTGGAGATGAGATCCTGGAACATATTCAAGTCCTGGACCCCAGCAAGAGAGAGCAGCTGTCATACATTGACATTGTGACACTGGCAATGAAATTTGCTGATGATGTTGACCAGGAAGACCTGAAAGAGGAGTGGGAAGACTTTCAACTCCTGGGTGAGGGTGAGCTGGTACTTTTGGATCAGAATGGAAAAGCCAAAAAAATGGATGTTGTCTGGAAGGAGATCCTCACAATGAAAACACCTTTTGGAGAAGTTAGGTTCCCTCTGCTTGGCAAAGTGCTGCCTGCTCTTCTGTGTCTGCCCCACAGCAATGCTGACAGTGAGAGAGTGTTCTCAATGGTGAGAAAGATCCACACAGATGCCAGAAGCAGTCTGGCTCCTGACACCCTGGCAGCTTTCTTGCAAGTGAAGATGAACTCTGATGAGTGTTGTCATGATTTCCAGGTGACTACCACAATGCACAAGAGAGCAAAGGCTTGTACTGATGAGTACAACAAAGAACATCTGTGACTGTGAGGTACTGTAGCAGGATGTAAATAGAGAACTGAACATGTGAGTGAGGGGGAGCAGTGGATGTAAATAGAGAACTGTCAGAACTGAACATGTGAGTGAGAAGGATCAGTGGATGTAAATAGAGAACTGTCAGAACTGAACTTGTGAGTGAGGGGGAGCAGTGGATGTAAATAAAGAACTGTCAGAACTGAACTTGTGAGTGAGGGGGAGCAGTGCTGTGGATGTAAATAGAGAACTGAATATGTGAGTGAAAAGAAGCAGTGGATGTAAATATAGAACTGAACACACAACTAATGAGTAAGCCTAATGTGGAGCAGTGGATGTAAACCAAATGAGTGATGTACAGTACTATTTGATATTAGCAGTATACATGTGCTTGTGTAATAAAGAAAAAACAACATATTTGCCGTTTTCACGGGTTTTGTTTCATTGCCGCGCGAATCTCATGACAAAGTGAGCAATCTCATGACAAATCATGCAAAATCTCATGACAAAACACTAAAAGTACTTGACACCTATGCGT